>BQNB010016801.1:2108-41687 GCA_026074375.1 Tanacetum coccineum | reverse complement strand
AAACATGTTTCAAGCGAAATATGACAGGTTGTTTCAAGCGAAATATGCAATTTCAAGCGAAATATGTAATTTCAAGCGAAATATGTAATTTCAAGCGAAATATGCAATCCTGAGCGAAATATGCAACACCAAGCGAAATATGCAACATTCAAGCGAAACATGCATTAGTCAAGCGAAATATGTATGTTGTCAAGCGAAATATGCATGCATTCAAGCAAAATATGTAAATTCCAAGCGAAATATGTCACTGCCAAGCGAAATGTAAAATTTTCAAGCGAAATGTGACATTTTCAAGCGAAATGTGAAATTTATCAAGCGAAAAATGAATTTTTTTAAATTTATCCAATTTTGGTGATTCACTTTCGATACAAACATCAACCATAACAACACACCACACACAAACAACAACACTTAATCCCAAAACGATCCTGAAAAGATTCACTAAAACGACAAACGACTAAAGATTTGGACTACGATGTCAAGTGATTACGAAGTTGATCTGATATCCCTTATACGATGTCAAGTGATTACGAAGTTGATTTGGAAAAGCTAGAAATCGCCCACATCCATCGCCTTGACTGTATTAGTTACACAGGACAAGATTGACGGTGTTATACGTGATCTATTTTTTAAAATTATGTAGATATAAATTCATGCTTTTTGCTATAAATCTTTGCTAAAAGAGCGTGTTTATTTGTGCAGGTTTATTTTGCACCAGCGCTAAATGCTATGCTCAGGGATGTGTCGTGCATTCGGAAAAATTAGAAGCAGGTATTAGTTTTGTATTGGTTAAATTATGTTCCTCTGCTGTTTTTTACTATTTTCGGGCACCTGTTTTATTGATTGTTGGTTAGTGGTTAGATGTAGACTTGATTTTGAACATAAATTGATGAAACTCTATTGTTGTTGGTCATGGCTCCTTATCTATTCCTTTTCTTATATAGCCTAGCTCATATAATCTTTACTAGTTATCTAAAGCAAAAAATGCTATTATTAAAATTCTTTTTAACTGATATAGGATAAAAGAAAACATATCTAAGCACAAGACTACCAATACCCCAACATTTTTAGATTTATGGCACATTAGTAGTACAACGAAACTTTGTTATATATTCATGCAACAAGCTAGCAGCATTGAATTTTAGGAAGATGAAAACAAACAAATTCCGGTGTTTGTGTCCCTACAAATAACAGAAATCTGACAGAGGTCCAGCAAGATCTGCATTATTATGTTTCTTGGCGTTTTGCTTACAGTTGTTTGGCTAAGAAAATGAATTTAGGTTATTCATTCTGAATATGATCTTAGCAATAATACTATGTTTTGGTACTTTGGGTGGGAATTGGTGTTGTTGCATCAGCACATAAGCTAATTGGGGAATAACAAGATCCCACAACAAGCTGCACCCGACACTATTAAGAGATCTATTGACAACTTCAAACTAGAAGGTTTGAGTCAATTAATTATGTGATTCCACTAAAATATATGACTATCAGACCTTTTTTCCATACATTGATGACATTTTTTCTATAACTAAACTCGTGCCATGTGTGTTGTTTGAATAGGATTCGTTTTTTGGGGAGATAACCCTAAAGGGCGTGCAATGTGGTAAAGAACCAGGTGTTTATGTCGTATCGATGGCATAAGTCACACCTATAATCTTCAACATTTATGCTCAAATGTCATGTAGCTACCTACTGCTCGGATCTGATCTTCTGCAACCTTATAGCTCATACTGTGAGAAACTGTTTTACTAAGGATCTGATCTTTTACAAACTTAAGCTTATTATAGATAACATCTAAAAATGACATTACTTAAATTTGTGTAGGTAACTACTCTCAGATCCTTATCGTTAATAATTAACATTTAGGGTGATCTTCTGCAACCTTAATCCGATTACAGGTACCATCTGAGTTGAGTCTGTTTTAAGTTGGTGATTCATTATATATTGATTGATTATATATGACTTCTTAATTTTATTTGTAAAAACTTAGAACATGCGATGAAAAATGAGTTATGCTTACACTATATAAATTATTTTGCTATTACTCAAATGCGATGAAAACCATATGATTGCATCATTTAAAAAAAGATGAAGGTTCATTTATTTAATTATACTTGCAAACAAATATCAAAGAATTAATACTTTAGTCACACTTGGCAAGAGAACGATGAGAAGGCCATGAACATATGGACCTGATGGTAGCCATTAGTTGCTTTGTCTCCTATACCAATTGCGGCCTCGATTTCGATTTCCGAAGATTATGCAAGGTGGACACATAGTCGTTAAGTTAAAAACAGTAAAAGTCAAAAGATACGAAAAATACAAACAAGTGTTTTTTTCTGTCAATACAATGACTAAAAAAGATAAAGATGGTAAAAGGGTTGCCATAGCACCACCCAAATTTATATGGATCGTTCCAAACTTCCAGTTCACACATAAACGTAGAGTTGAATTGATGAATGTTGGGCTAGAAGGGATTTTAAAAGATGTGTCTGCTGATGACACAGCGAAGCAATCTGTAAATATGAAATCACAAGCAAGGTTATAACAACTTCAATGATGCGAGCTATTAAAGCTTGTGAAGTTGAAAGACGGGCAAGCAAGGTAAAGACAGCTATTAGTGAAAACAAGACTGAGATCTCACGAGTGACAATGCATTAAAGATTAGAACTATGGTGTGTTTGCATAAGGTGCAAGGAATACACAACTACATTTATGTAATAGCTTAGTTGAATACATGGGAATATTAATTTTTTAGAGATCCTATCAAGCTTTTTACTCTGTATACATCTTTTTACTCCTTATATTATATTTGTGTTACATTTCATTATTAGAGTTTATGTTGGAAACAAGAAAAGTATCGGTCACTTCCAAGTTGTAATAGTCTTAGCCAGTAGTTTGTTATAAGATTAGTCTAGTAAGCTAGTCTGGCCCAAGGCCTATGGAAAGCCCGTTAAGGCCCATGGCCGGCCAAGTAAGTAGTATATATACCCTCTCCATGGCTTGGAGAGGGTGGTTGGTTGTTTCATTTTTCTCATTTTCACACACTTAATAATATTATTATCTTTCTCTCTCTAGAAACTTTCCAACCCACTTCTCTCTCTAGTTCTTGCATAATATCATTAAAGATTACTAGTATTCCATTGTTTATAAGGATGTTTTAATCTACTATGATGTTTATAATAGATGTGGGATTATATTATGTTTTGTCCTACTTTATGCACACACAAAAATAAAAAAAATTAATTAATTTATCACTTTTAATTTTTTTATTAACTTTTTGTTTACAATATGCATTTTATACATTCAAAATATAAAGATTATAAACATACAAACAAAACAACATTCATTTTAAATTCGCTATAGATCAGAAGACATCAAACTTTCTTCGTTAAAAAGACGAAGATGATCGACATACAAACAAATAAACATTTGGTCATTTATACATTACATTATACGTCTCAATTATCTATCTTCAAATTATAATTTAAAGCTAGCCGCCCAATGGGCGGGCCTTAAGGCTAGTACTTTATATATAGAAATTATAACAATCCCGGCTAAGGAATTGTAGGCCAAAACTGACAGATGGTAATACCTCATATGCCGAGTAGCAAAAGGAGGAATCTGTCTGAAGAGGGGCTCGCATCTAATTAGCTAGTTGATGAGGTAACATCGAACCAAGGCGATGATTAGTAGCTGGTCTAACAGGATGATCAGCCACATTATGACCAAGTCATGACCCAGACTCATACCGAAGTACTACACTGTTGAGTGTTAGCGAAGTGGATTAGTTTAGGATGCTAGGAGCTATTGAGCTAATGAGTTGAAGGTTCTGGCCCAATAGATGTTTTAAATTAAGTTTGAGCCTTGAGTTGTTGAGGTTCAAAGTAAAATGGAGGTGCTCTTACTAACCGAAAGATTGTGAGTTCGAACTTCGTTTGAGTCATGTGTGAAATATATATTTGTGAGATACAAAAATTGTAAAAAAAATAAAAAAAAAATAAAATAAATAATAAATAAAAAGACTTCACTTTACCAAAATGCCATTTAAAATTACATTCTTCTTCTGAAGCTCTCTTTTACTATTCAAAACACTTTTATACATAGTGTTTGATTAAAACTTTGGTATTATGCTAATAAAATAAGTTAAAAATTAAAGCATACAAATTAGCTTAGCTAAACACCGTAGAATTTTGGCCTTGAGGGTCAAGCTCCAGTTTGTTATGTTTCAGCTTCCATTGACTCGGCTTAATTACACCTAGCCAGTAATGGAAAAACATAATATGAAATTAAACACCCTAAGATATATTGCCTGTGAGGGTCAAGCTCCAGTTTGTTATGGTGTCAGCTTCCATTACTCGACTTAAGTTACACCTAGCCAGCAATGGAAAAACATATTATGGAAATAACTAGTTTGCATAAAAATATAAATTACTTCAGAATACAGATCATAAATCTAAATAACCAATATGATACATCATATACTACTTTAACTTTAAAAAATTTTTGGGTATGCTTTAAATTACACATCCCTATTCCATATAAAATCGTACTAAATGAACCCAAAACGGTACCAAAATACATTTCTGTATTGGTATGTGTTTTTCACTTATTTTGTGTCAGTAAACGAATATCCGAAAAAAGGGCGAAAAACAGCAAAACGACAAAACCAGAGCACAAGCATCGTAAAGCGCGTGACTGAAGCAAAAGTCAAAATCAAGCCAAATGTCAAAAAGTCAACCCCGACAAAAGTCAAAGTCAAAGACGGAGCCGTAAAGAAGAAATACTTAATGGGCCAACCCGCACCTATCTAATGGGCCGGGTCAGCCCATTATTGTATTAATTGAAGACTTACATGAAGGCTAAAAGCCCAATTATATGTTGAGGGGCTGTTTTTGCCAAAACTCAAAGTCATGCACCACAAAGGACTTAGCTTGCAAAAGCTATATACAACTTCAGGGGGCATTCCTGCCATCTATCCAAACTCACCCCTGTTTATACCTTAAATGGTATAAACAGATTTTCCCGCCCAAATTTTGGCACTATTCATCATCTCCCCCACCTCTCACACCAGACAAAAAACACAATCCCTTTTTCTTCTCCCCTTTGTCTACCTTATCCTACCACCTTATCCCACCAAAAAAATCCACCTTGGCAATCCCCAACTCCCTCATTCGGCAAAGGAAAATGACAAGAAATCAATGGTTAAGATCATATGACTTGGGGACTACTCAAAATGGATGGCTAAGATCAATTGAAGCTTATACTCACACAACAAGCACAGCCTTGAGCGCCCTCACAAAAGAAACACAAGTCAAGAGAAAAAAGAGTAGTCGTCTTAGTATAAATAGGCCATCTTGTAAGCCCATTGAGGCAGTTAGTTTTTTAGTTAGTTTTAGTTTTAACCTAGTGTGTTTTTAAAATCATTTTAAGTTGTTGTCTTTTAAATTCTAAGTATTGTAAACTGTTTTAGCATTAATGAAGGTTTGAAGTTTTTCTTAGTTAAGCTTTGAGTTATTGTGTTAACTTATGTTCTAAAAGCTCATATAAGCTCTTAAATAGCTCTTTTGTAACCTGTTTCAATATAAATTTTTTTTACTTAGATATAAAATCTATTGAGAAAAACATAAAAAAATCACTCCTCAAAATTACCTCAGCAAAATATTGGATGATAAGCAAACAATGGAAGTGCTTATGGACCCCCACTAGCTTGTTTTTAACAAGCTAAAGCTTGTAGAATCATTCATTCACCCTGTTTAGAGCAAAGGTTTTGGTAACTTTCCATTTTTATTTTGGCTTATTTTACTGTTTAAGTGCTTATTTACTGTTCCTTTTTGCTTATTTGTGCTTATCTTAGTTATTAGATGCTTATTTGTCTGGTCTTTATTATCTAAATGCTTTGTGTTTGAGTTTTACCTTAAAATTGCCATTTTTAGTGAAATTTGACATTTGCTTATCTAGCTTATTGGAGTGCTTATTTGCTGTTTAAACTTGCTTATTATTGTTTTTATAGCTTATTTGATATCTGGTCTAAGGAATTTATTCATAAAAATTTCAAGTTATTAAGCAAAATAGTTGAAAACAGTTTTAAAAGGGGTGTTTGGCATAAGCCTCAAAATGGGTCAAAATGGTTTCAAAATAGTTTGGGTTACTTAGCCAACTTTGGTGAGCTTATTTGCAATCTTAATAAGCTGTTTTTATAGGTTTCTTAGTTTAAAAGTTTGATTTTAAGCCTTTTCTATAAGTTGTATAGAACTGTTGGGGTAAAAACAGTTCTAGATAGCTTATTAGCTTAAGCTTGGTTTAGCTACTTATTTTTGTGATTTTCATGCATATTTAGGTCTCTTAATTAAGTAGTGTAAGTGTCAGGAAGTGTGCATTTAGTCTTACTACTTTTTGCCAAATTTTAGTTAAGTAGTGAAAAATGAAGATTTTGCTTTTTCAAATGCTAATTGTTGCTTATTGTGAAATTCAAAATACTTTTTGAGTGTTGATTATTGTTCTTTTAGGTCTAAATTTAATCTGTTTGTAGGATAGAAGTCCATAAGGATCCTTTAGCTTGCTTAATTTTAAGCTCAAAAGTGCTACTTTGTGCTTTTTGAAAGTCTGTCAAAAATTTTCTAAGTGTTGAGTCAGTGTGAGATAGCTTTTTTCCTTTAGCTTTTTAAGTGCTTATTTGAATTTCAAACTCTATTTTGAATGTTGATTAGTAAAGCTTATTGGATAAGCTTTTCAGTGGCATAAGCCACTAAGCCATAAGGATCCTTTTGCTAGCTTATTTTTAAGCTAGAAAAGGCCTTTTGGGCTTTTCACCTAACAGTACTAACTCCAAGTTAGTACTGCTGAAGCATTTTTGCTTATTGAAGCTTATTAGCTTATTGTTTTTGCTTATTTAGGATTAGCTTAGCTTTTTAGGATTTGATTAATCCCATTTCAGCTTATTGTCTTTAGTTTAGAGCTTATTTAAGCTTATTTGCCTTTTTAGAGTAAAATTTTAAGTGTTTATTAGTTTTTTAGCTTCTTTGCCATTCTAGCTTATTTTAGTTGCTAATTTTTGTTCTTAAGTGCTTATTAGATATTGCTTATTGTCTGTCTTAGCTTATACTAAGTTTTCATTTGCTTATTTGCTTTAAAAAAGCCAAACAGTTTAGCTCTTTTTAGTTTTAAGTTTTTAAAGCTTAACTGTGACTTTCTTGTGCTTATTTAAGTGCTTATTTTTAAGTTATAATTTTTTTTGTCTTTTTTAAAGTTGCTTATTTTTAGCTTGTTCAAAAAGTTGTAAAAAAATGCATAACAAAAACGTTGGGATTAGGGGAGGCCCCAAGTGAGCAGGGCTCGAACTTGGGACCTCAACCCCATCAACCAACGTTTTATAACACACACTCACTACCGCTGTGCTACAATAGCTTATCCGGTAGTGAGTTACACCATTAATTCTTTAAGGGCATTTTAGCCCCTTAAGCCCATTAAGCTATTTTCAGCTTATTACGGCTTATTTAAAAGCCCAATTTTCTAGCTTTTATTTTTCATAGAACCAGGACACCTTAATCCACTTTTCTGTATTTTTTCATTTTTTTTATAATCGTTTGATAATTTTTATCATTTATTTTATTTTAAACTGTTTTTTAATTATAATAAATTAAATAAAAATCAAAAAAATATTTTTCTCTTTTAGAAAAATTTATTTTATCAGTCTTCACTTAGGAAAAATAGAAAATCTTTCGTAGGGTCATTTTTGCAAAATTTCGTTTTTTAAAGAACGGGATTAAAACCTCGTGTACGTTTTCTCATTTTTGAACTCAATTTAACTCCGTTTTCGTTCTAGTTTTCTATAAACTTCCTTTTTAGTCAATTTAAGTCCATTAAAAGTGAAAAAATCAATTTAGGCTTAATTTTGAAAAATTAGGGTTTTTAGTGTGTCGTTTTAGCTTCCCGTTCTCGTTTTTAGAATAGTTTGCTTTATTTTTCCCGTAGTTTTAGAAAATTAAATCCAAGCCCTTTTCCATTCAAGCATTGTTATTCAAACCAACTTCCGACTTTCCAATTCGCTACTCATTGTGGATAAACGACCCGGGAATATTCTATTCTACTCCCGGTTTTATTGATTTTGATCCTTTTTATATATTTATATTTATTTATATTTATATATTCACTAAGGGTTGTTGAGAAATAGGGTTTGGAACGAGTCCTGGACTAGATGTTGCAGGAGTCATAGAATGAAGTCTGGGTCCTGAACTGAATTGTTCAGAAGCCATAACTGTGAGCTCATCGAATGTCACATGAATTGTTTCAATAATTTTCCGGGTTCTTTTGTTGTAGATTCTGAACGCTTTCTTCGCAGGCACTTAACCAACAAAAATACCAATGTCAGTTTTTGCATCAAATCTACCCAGGTCGTCATTGTCATTGGTAGGATAACAAAGTGCACCAAAGACGTGAAAGAATGTTAAAACCGGTTTCTTATCTTGCATAAGCTCATATGGAGTTTTGTTCTATCGAAGGCGGATTAATGAACGGTTTTGGGTGTAACAGTCTGTATTGATTGCTTCGGCTCATAAAAATAATGGAACTTTAGAAAATATTAACATTGTATGAGCAGCTTCTATAAGAGTTTGGTTTTGCCTTTCGACAATGCCGTTCTGCTGAGGAGTGCGAGCAACAGATGTTTGATGCGAGATGCCAACATTTTCATAAGATTCATGAAGTGTCTGATTGACAAATTTGGTTCCATTATTTGTCCGAACATTACGAACGGTGGCATTCAAACGAACTTGAATATTTTTGATGCATTTAATGATGGCTTCAGGAGCTTCATCTTTTGTCCTCAAAAATCTGACCCAAGTAAATCTTGAGTAATCGTCGACAATCACTAAGATATACTATAACAACCCGTAATTTTCAACAATGTAATATCCATCTATTAAATTAGATGCACTGTAATATCCATCTAATTAAATTAGATGCACTTTATATACCACTTTCTTACAGGGAAATTTTTTTGCTTTATCTCATTATGCAACGTAACTTGCATCTCTAAAGTAAACGAGCTCACGCAACCTCTATCAATGCCATCTATATCTATGTTTATATCATGTAAACATCCTAATATGTAAAGTCTATATCTTAATATCATTTTACCAAGTACATTATTCATTTAACATACTTTTCAAAACGTTATATCAAAACAAGCATTAAACGTTAACGTTTACATCAGAACCCTAATTATATGTAATATATACATATAAAATGAATGTGCAAGCCTTTAAAGCATGTGTACAAGTGTACAATGCACCATATTTGAATTATATTTTCCCTCCAAGTCAATGTACAAGTCTTAAATACTCAATGTACAAATCAACAAAGCATGAATTCAAATAAGCTCATTTTCTACCTTTTTCATTCTAGATTTCTTACTACCACTTTAACACAAGGTACAAGCACTTAATGCATGACTCCTAAACCTTAAACCTAATCCTTAATCCTTTCTAAACCCTAATCTAAAACCCTAAACCCTAAATAAAACCCTAAAACCCTAATTTCACTTTAAACCTAAAACTAAACCCTAAACCTTGAAACTAAGCCCTAAACCTTAATCCTAAACCCTAAAACTTAATCCTAACACTAATACTAAACCCTAAACTATCTTAAACCCTAACCCTAACTTAAAATTAAAACCCTAAACCCTAACCCAAAATAAAACAAACCCGACACCCTTTTTCTTGCATTTTTACCCATTTAAAGCAACCAAGCACCTCAAGCACATCTCTTGCATCACCATGACATCACCTAGCAGCCACCCTAGCTCCTTAAAAGCACCTCCATCACCACCCTTAAGCTCCAAGGCTTCTAGACACCTCCTTGTCACCTTCTCGTACCCGAAACCCCTCCAATACCTTCCACATTGCAAATCTACACTTCTAGCTCACAACACTCACCCTATAGAATCCATTAGTCATCTATCTACAACTCTTGACACCTTTCATATCTAAAACTTGGGCACCAAGGGTGTTTCGACCCTATAAATAGCCGAAACATGCAAACCATTTAAACACACCTCAAATTTCATCATATACAATAATGGAGTCTTAATTCAGACCAAGAAGGATCAAGTGAAGTCCCTATGCTTAGAATAGAAGCCAAGAATCAAGAAAAAGAAGTCCTTGAAGTCGTTACTAGGCGTACGAACCCGAAAACCCCATTTTGACCCATTTCTAGCTCAAGTAAGCTTAAATCTTGTTCAATAAGCTCATAATTTGTATTAGAATGTTCATAATACTCTTAAAGATCGTATATAAACTCTTGTTTGAAGCCTTGAATCCTCAAACCCATATGTTTTTAATTTAAAACCCTAAAAATGACATGTTTTGATTTTCTAGCTAACGAATCCTTTTCCTAAACTATTGTTACGTTAGAACATTTTATTTTAGCTTATTCTAATAAGCTATAACCTGAAAATATCATTTGGAGTCCTAAAATAAGCTTGCATAGCTTTTTGGACTTGATTTGTAAATTATTTCCATGCAAGGGGTTTATATCGTAACTTTTTGAAAATTATAACTAAAGGGGCTAAAAATGTCATTTTCCTAAAGTTATAACTATGAGGGGTTGTTTTGCCAAGTTTCAAAGTTAAACGTTTAAATTATATATACTTATATATAAGGACTAAACTTGTAAAAGTTTATATACCAAGGGTATATATTGCCATTTTTGCAAACTTAAAATATAAAATATAATATTTTTAAACAAATTATAAAAATATATATTAATATTATAAAACTCAATTTTATCAAAACCCGACACATTAATCGTTATTAATCATCGATAGACGTATTATAAATCAATTACGTTATATATTTAACGTAATTTATCACCTACTAGCTTTTGAAGAAACTTAAAATCTTATTGTATCACGTTACTAGGGAGTTTCATGTGAGGGGTTCCATTTGGGTATTTGTTTTGATGAGTTTGCTGGGTTTACGATTTAAAGTGCCTTGGCTCCTCAAACGATACTGCGTGGCCTCTGGATTATGATAGCCCGAACGGTGATACAATATTTCCATAAATTAATAAATCAAAGTAATACGTTAAACATCATGAAGTTTTGAAACATAAACCATCACACTAAGACTTGACATATTACCCCAGGTTGCGTGACGAAGCCGTTACTTTCACCTAATATACTTTTTCCATCAATCAGATTTCCTTGTACTGTTAAGGTGAGTTCATAGCCTCGCATTTAACTCTTTTGAGTGTTTTATAAACCCGCGAGGGGGATACATGCTATAAATCATGAATACAAATGTTTTCTAAATGTATGCTATCCTGATATATTATTGCATCTGTTGTCTAAGTCCCTTTATGCCAAAAGACCTCCACCATCATAGACCATTAATTACTTGCATTGCGAGTGAACGCGAATATTGTGAATAGGCCTATTGGGATTGACGACTCCTATTTGTGTTAGCCGGATAGGTAACCAAACGCACTATATTTGAAACTTATAGGTATATGGCAATTACCTACACAAGGCCATTATCTTTATATATATCATTATTGATATATACACAAGTCAGTTTGAGTGCCATGAGCTTAGACGCAATAATACTGTTTTCTGTAATAATTATACTCATTGCAGTTATTACACTTATGGGTGTATAACAACGTAACCCACTATTGAACTTGTATTCAAACTGTTTATCATAAACCTATGAATTTCACTCAACCATTGTGTTGACTTTTTAGCATGTTTATCTCGGGTAACTGAACATCTTATGGCACGGAGTGACACGGACTTGAAGATGGCTAAACTGTTATCATTCAAACTTTTATGTTTCTAGATGTTGGGACCTCTCTTTTGTAAAACTCTGATGAATAAATGAATGATAACTAAATTTTCCAATACGTCTCTTTTTATGAGTCATTTTCTATGATTATGACTGTTGTACTATGAAATAATACCCCAGATTAGCTTCCACTGCTATATGTCAAAAATGGGGGTGTTATAGATTGGTATCAAGAGCCATGGTTATAGAGAACAAGGTTGAAACCTTAACTATAACTACTTTTCTTTTTCCATCCAAGAAAGTTCTCCGTGCCACTATATCTCCCGAATAGTATGTAAAAGTACATAACTATTATACTATTATATAAATAACATATGTTATTTACCGATGGGTTGTTAACAGAGTGATGTCTTCTTCCAACCATCCTACTTCCGAGATTGAGGATGCTTTTTCCTCTAACTTTCCGGACTATATCCCGGCTTCCCTGGACTATGTCCCAGCTTCACCAGGAAAAACTTATTTTAGCTCTTCAAAAAACTCATTTGGTTTAGTTCTAATACCTTCACCAACTCTTTCACTTTTTCATGATGACCCTTTCATGAAGGTCATGCATGCATATTATGCTAAAGAATCATCTATTCCACCACCAACTATTGTGCCTCCATCTTCAATGTTTAATCCTTAAGAATTCTTTCTTCCTGAGGAATTATTGTCACCTAAGAAACAAGGCCATAACCAATCATTTTCCTCTACTTCTGCCCTACCTCAAAAATTTGAGATGGGAGAAAGCTCTCGTAAGACAAGTTTGGAACGTCATGAGGAGCAAATTGAGGAAATTCTGAATCACTTGGATGAACTCTCTCCCGACCGCATTGAACACATAGAAGACAAAATAGAAGGTCTCAAAAATGGTCAGGTGATTATACAACAAGATTTCGACAATCTGGAAGCTGAACTCCGAAAGGATCATGCTCAAATTACTAAACTTCAAAGAAAGCAAATAGAAAATAACAACAAGATTGCTTTGGCTTGCTTCAAAATTGCTAATCTAGAACAAATCATCGAAGAAATCCAAGTCCATTACCAAGCAGATACGGAAAGTCTTCTGAATGCAATCTATGAACTCAAGAATAGCCAAAAAGGACCATCAAACTACTAGATTAGATACTAGTTATAGCTCTTAACCTAGCCACGGGATGTGTGGTATAAATAACAACACTTGTCAAATTTTAACTATGTACAGTACAAAGGCAAGTTGTTCATGATATAATACAATGGCAATCCCGTTATACCTTGTTGTTTCATAATACCGATATATCCATCCTAAAACAATTTCTCTTATATCATCATCTCCGTCTTCATCATTATGAATCATACCATAACTTCTAAATAAATCATAGATACTTATTTGATATGAATTATCTATGATTTCGATATCACTATTGTGACAATATTTATTTTTAAACTTTAATCATTTTAAGACTTGTGATATCATTCTTATTACGTGTTATCTAATGTTGATAGAATGCCTCCCAAAAGGATGTCAACATCTGAAGCACCAGCCATGACTCAGGCTGCCATTAAGAAACTAGTTGCTGATAGTGTTTCCGCAGCTCTAGAAGCAAAAGCCGCTAACATGGCAAATACTGATAATACCACGAGACCAAGAGAAGCTTCTATAGCAAGACAAGGAAACTATAAAGAGTTCATAAGTTGTCAACCTTTCTACTTCAATGGTACGGAAGGAGCAGTTGGCCTCATTCGCTGGTTTGAACGGACTGAATCAGTATTCTCTCGTAGCAAATGTGCCGAGGAAAACAAAGTGACATTTGCTACTGGTACCCTGACTGATGATGCCTTGTCCTGGTGGAATGCATACGCCCAACCTATTAGAATAGAACAAGCCAACAAGATCACCTGGACCGAGTTAAAAAGGCTCTTAACAAACAAGTATTGTCCTCGAACTGAAGTTAGGAAAATGGAAGATAAATTTTGTAACATTTCTCATTTTCATGTCTTTGTACGACTCTATTAATGATCACTATTTATTTTGGTCCGATACGCGTTTACTTTTAATATTTACTTTTAAGCTAAATCGCGTAGACTAAAAATAATCAATGAATGTAAACGGTCATCAAATAAATTAAGGTTTACACCCACCAAGTAATAAATAATTATTAAGAAGATAATTACGTACTTTGCGCATTTTATTTTTATTGGTCACGTAAAAGGGTTACGTTTCGCGATAAAATACATTTGGACGCACCCCGGAAATACCTAGACTTACCTAGACTCGAACCAATAACCGTATTAGACGCCTAGACACAAAATTAAATAGAATCTTGTGCCTATATCACTTGATTTCCGAATGTGGGCAAGTGAACTCACTAAAAATCGTCCTAAGTGATTTACTAGATGCTAAAAATCAAACTATGGATCCTTAAAGTACTAGTACTAATCCTAGGTAATTAATTTGTGTCCTAATGGTCCCCTAATGATCCTTGACACATTGGGTAATAACCCATTTCTTTCTTTTGGACCTCCTTATGCCGCGACTAACAAGAAAAGAACACAACAATCAAGAGACTCCATATCCTAGCAAATCTTGTACATCAACTAACTAATTAATACATGTACTTAAGTGGTTTAGCCTAAAACCATGAGTAATCAACTAGAACTCCACAAAACCACTCCTTAGGGCACGGTTTGGTTGTTTGAGGAACTAGGGAAGCTAACTAGTTCTATTTATCTATAAATATCACTCCCTAACTCACATAATACATTTTCACCAACACTTAAACTCTCTCAAAGCTAAAACCATCCCTTTACCCTCTAATCACTCGTCATTCATTAAAACCAACCCAACTAGACCCACATTTCTATTTCACAATCACAAGAGACCTTTAAGAACGAATCTAAGGTTGCTAGGAGGAGACACGGGCTAAGGAGTTTGGGAAATAGACTTTGGAGCTTGAAAACATACACGTTTGGGTGTATAAGTGTCGGGTCGACGTCCCAACTCACCATCAAGGAAAGCTAGGACCTTTGTAAGTCGTATCTAAGTCCCTTGTGTCATTACTTTTCGTCATATCTCTTGTAGGAGCATATAAGTCGCGTTATGATCCATTAATAACAAATATGTGTACATGAACACGCATGGTTTAGCCCATGCATGGTTCGCACACTTAGGGTTAGCAAATGATGTCTTGAGTGGTGATTGCATGATTAAGAAACGAGTAACAAATGAGTAATAAGCTTGAACGTTCCATAAGAACCCATGTATGTAAACAAAAGAGTTATAAACTCGTTTTTGGAATGAAAACACAAAACTATACGTAAACTTTCAAAGAAAACGTAGCGACTTGGCTTGGGTGCGTGTATACAAGATTAATGAACGTTTGCATGTCACGAGTCGCGATTAGAAAATGCTAGGCACGTTGTTTTAGTATTGGACGATTTATCGAGACCCATATAGCACGCAAATAAACCATACGGGCCCTTAATGGACCCGCGAGCCCAACGCGAGCCTCATGCGAACCCATAAGCCATAATAAGCCTAAACAGCTTATTCGTGTGCTTACACGACTTAATGAGCTTAATATGGACTTAAGAACCTAAGTGAACCCTTCGTGTTTCTTTTAAAACCAAACGAACCCTTAACGGGCCTTCTAGCCCATTAACGGGCCCTAAATGAGCAAATAAGCTCACAATAAGCTCGGGCAGCTTATTGATGATCTTATGAGGGCTTAATAAGCCTAATAGATCTAAATGTACTTAATGGACCCCAATGGACCCAACGGAACACCTTAAAACCTTATCCGGGCCTTACAAGCCCAAACCGGCCCAATAGAAGTGCTTATTAGCTTATATTAAATAAGCCGAAATACAAACAGTTCGTTTGAGCTTAATATAAATTGAAAAGAAACTAACAAAGCCCATAAACCTTTAAGAGTGTTTGTCGAGTGAGCTATTGGGCTTTCGGGCCCAATAAGCTCGAAATAAGCTACAATAAGCTCCTCGAGCTAAATTACAGCTTAACAGACCCTACTGAGCTTATTGGAAACGTTTAGACTTATTAAAACTAAAACGGGCCTCTAGAAAGCTAAACGGACCTTAACGGGCCCAATAAGGCCCGTTAAGCCAAAAATAAGCTCGAATGGCTTATTTTTAAGCCAAACAACTTCTATGATCTATTTTAAGGATAAAAAGCAATTTAAAACTATTTTAAACCTTTTTCGTGGTCAAAATACGAAAACCGAAAGTGAAGGGACTAATTTTGCCATTTTCGAAACTTGAATAAAATGTTAAAGTCGTATAATGAAAACTCATAAACTATAAGGACGAAGTTTGTAAATATCCAAACAATAAGGACTCAAATTGAACACTTAAGTTAAATTCGAAAACTAGAGGGACTAATATTGTAATTAACGAAAGTATAAGGTTAGAACTCGTCACTTTTCGAAAACTATAAAACCATAAGGACCATTTTCATCATATCACGAAACTAGGTAAATAAGGGCTAGAGTTGTGAACTATTGAAAATAAATGATAAGTTTTAATAATATTAAAACTTGGAGGTTCACTTGTAAATAAATAAAAACTATAAAACGAAGGGACTAAAACCGTAAATCTGAGAAACTTATGATTTACTTTGATAAAACAAAAGTCTTGGTTTATAAACTTAAGCGAGTACAAACGGAATATATATACTAACATATATACGTTTATGTTTCGAGTAATGATTAAATGTTATTATCGAGAAGTAATAAATATGATATATTTATTAAACGGAAACAATTTCACGTTTCTCGAAAACCATCGAAATTATAAATACAATGATCTTGTGCATCACCACACAAGTGATAACGGTATATATAAACTTAAAATAGACCTTAAAATGGAAATTTAGTTTGATACAGAAGAGTCTTAGTTTAAATATGTCAACTAAGACTTTGACCGTACTTACTTAGTACTTAACAGTTGATTCCACAGCTATACTTGGATAGTTGTTATCATTCAAGAACTACTCGGCCGAAGGTGAGTTCATAGCCCCATGCCATTACAATTATCTAAATGATTTAGACATCCTTGGGGTGAACATGCTTTCCGTTTTACAAACTGAACAGCATGTACCGTTTTATACTATGATTTCGTGTTTGCGCCTAATTACCAATAAGCCCATTATGTCCCCTTGATCATGACTTTTAATTTGCATAGATTGAATTGGAATTACATTGTGTGGCGCTGAATGTTTATGATGAATCTATTAGGGATTTGACAATCCCCGAGTTTGGGTAACTAGCTATCACTGGAACAGAACGCATACCATGTACGAATCTGGATGTTCGGGTACGGGACCTCATTCACAGACACCTGTTGCAAATTATATTGCATCCAGATAGTTGAGCTTCGTTTCATGACTTTGGAAAACCGTAATTACTTTTTTATGATGTTGCATTTGTTGTCTTAATCATAACACTGAAATCTTGGCGGTCCTACAATCGATTTTACAAAACTCTTATGAATTCACCAACTTTTTGTTGACATTTTTAAGCATGTTTTTTCATGTCATCAAGGCACGAGAGTGCGATGATACATTGGGATCAATAATGAAGAGTCAACACTTAAGAGTTGGGTCTTATGTACACATTGGGACAATTTATAACTCGGAAATCTTTATCTATTTGGTTGAACCATTTGAAGCCATGAGCTTATGTAACAAACAAGCATTCTGTTAACCAATGTAACTTTTTCAAACGACACATTTAGTAGTTGTTCTCTGATCTTATGCTATTGACCCAATAATGTAACGCCTTCGGATATTCAACATTCCGCTGCATACTCAGATTTGAGGGTGTTACATCTTCAGCACAACAAGCCTTGATAAGTTACATCCACAAACAAAATAGAACAAATCACAAGGATCATCAGAACTGAAAGCTGGGTTGAAGCAATGCAAGAGGAATTGCTCTAGTTCAAATTATAGCAGGTTTGGATACTTGTGGATTTGCCTTTTGGAAAGAAGGCAATTGGCACTAAGTGGGTTTTCAGAAATAAGAGAGATGAGAGAAGCATTGTTGTGAAGAATAAAGCCAGGCTTGTAGTTCAAGGTCATGGACAAGAAGAAGAAATAGACTATGATGAGGTGTTTACACCTGTTGCTAGAATAGAGGCAATCAGGCTGTTCTTAGCCTTTGCATCATATAAGGGATTTCTTGTCTATCAGATGGATGTTAAAAGTGTTTTTCTCTATGGCACAATTGAAGAAGAGGTGTATTTTTACCAACCTCCAAGCTTTGTTGATCCTGCTCATCCAAACAAAGTATATAAGGTGGTTAAAGCTCTTTATGGTCTACATCTAGCTCCTAGAGCTTGGTATGAGACACTCTCTTCTTTCTTGTTAGAGAATGGTTTTAGAAGAGGTACCATAGATAAAACCTTGTTTATCAAGAAGAATAAGAGTGACATTATGTTGGTCCAAGTCTATGTGGATGAATTCATATTTGGCTCTACTAAGAAGTCTACGTGTACTAAATTTGAAGAAGTTATGCACAAAAGATTCTAGATGAGCTCCATGAGAGAGCTTACATTCTTTTTGGGACTACAAGTGAAGCAACAACCTAATGGAATCTTCATAAGTCAAGACAAGTATGTAGCTGACATTCTCAAGAAGTTTGATTTTTGCTCCATTAAAACATCTACTACTCCTATTGAGTCAAACAAACCCCTGGTTAAAGATGAAGATGGTGTAGAAGTAGATGTGCATGAATATAGATCAATGATTGGTTCCCTGATGTATTTGACTGCATCAAGGCCACACATCATGTTTGTTGTTTGTGCATGTGCAAGATTTCAAGTCACTCCAAAAGCTTCCCATTTACATGCTGTAAAGAGGATCTTTAGATATCTCAAACATCAACCCAAACTTGGGTTATGGTATCCTAGGGATTCCCCTTTTGACCTAGAAGCTTTCTCAGATAGTGATTATACAGGTGCAAGCCTTAACAGGAAATCAACAACTGGTGGATGTTAATTTCTTGGTAGAAGACTTGTATCTTGGCAATGCAAGAAGCAAACAATTGTAGCAAATTCTACTACTGAGGCAGAATATGTTATAGCTGCTCATTGCTATGGACAAGTACTATGGATACAAAACCAAATAATGGATTATGGCTTTAACTTCATGAACACCAAAATCCATATTAACAATGAGAGCACAATATGTGTTGTCAAGAATCCAGTTTATCACTCAAGAACCAAGCATATTGAGATTCGACATCACTTCATAAGGGATTGTTATGAGAAGAGATTGATAGATGTTCTCAAGATTCACACTTACTCAAATGTTGCAGACCTTCTCACTAAGGATTTGATGTTACCAGGTTTAACTTTTGGTGGTCAGCATTGGAATGTTAAATCTGTAGTTACATTTGAGGGGATGTTATATTGTAAAGTTTGTACATACTAATTTACATTAATACTGCTAGGGTATTAATGCTGGTAGATAGAATATAGTTAGTTTCAGTTCATGATACTTTGTAGCATTTTTCTTGTTTTTGCACTAACTTTTCAGGATAAGCATGGATTTGAGGATGGATAGATGCAGTGTTGGCAAATTCTACTCATCTATGGTTTGTAAGTACTAAGCACTAGAGTTAATTTTGGTAGTCTACAAGTTAATTCTGGTAGATTACTTGTAAATTCTGTAGACTTAAGGTTAATTCTGGTAGTCTATACGTTAATACTGGTAGTCTATATGTTAATTCTGGTAGACTATATTAGTACTGGTAGTCTAATTTTAATACTGGTAGATGACCGTTGGTGCTGGTGAGGGAAAATTGACTTTTCTTCATTTATATATTACCATTAGAGAGTTTTACGGCGCGTACTTCTAACAAAGGTTTTCTATTTGGATAATTACCGCACTTTCTTTAATAAAATATCTTTCTTTACTCTAAAGAAACTTCTTTTATAGCCGGTTCAATAAGAAACCTTATTATTCATCGATTAAAACTCAATTCTCTCTCTCTATCAGCACTTAGTCATTCACTCGAATCAAACCCAGGATTAGAATTTACATTTTTACGATTTCTATTCATCATCGAGTCCATATGGCCAACTTAAAGTACTTAGACAAGCATAATATGGTCGCTTTCTTGAAGAAACCAGATGAAAGTGTTGGTTTCACTAAGGTAGTGGATTTCCTTAAAGGTATATCTCTCAGGTATGCCTTAACTCATAATCTTACTATCTATGACTCCCTAGTCAAACAGTTCTGGAAAACTGCCGCAGTCAGAACACTTGCTAATGGGACTCAACAATTAGTAGCATCAATAGACTCTAAAGAGTATAATATTATTGAAGCATTTGTTAGAAGCAAACTTCAATTGGTAGATGCTACAGGAATACATAATTTATCTGATGCTAAAATTTATGTTGGATTAGCTACATTGGGGTATGTTACATAGGGTCAATTAACTTTTTGGAAAAGGAATTTTACACCCCAATGGAAATTTTTAATCCATCATATTTTACACTGCTTAAGCCCTAAGTCTGGTGGATGGGATCAATTTGGTAGTACTATTGCTACTGCATTGATCTGTCTATCTAGCAATAGGGTTTATAATTTTTCTAAAATGATTTTTGATGGGGTGGTTCATAACTTAGAGAGTAATTCAAATTTTTTAATGTATCCAAGGTTTTTACAAATTATTTTGGATATGTCAACTAAAAATAAAAGTAGGTATTTAGCCCCAACTTTGACCAAAAAGCTTTTTGCAAACATGAAAAGGGGTTATGCATGGGACATTGTGCCATTGTTGCCTGCTATGTTGGCAGGGGCAGTTATGGATCAAGGTGAAGGCTCGGCACAACCAGCTGAACCCCAACACACACATGTTGATCCAATATCATCCACATCCCAACCACCTATTCCATCACCACCACATCAATCACCACCTCAATTACCACCTCATTCACCTCCTCATTCACCACCTCATTCACCACATCCATCACCACCTTTTTCACCACCTCATTATTCACTACATGGATCCTATGAAGCACCTCTCCCTGAAGGTAATACATCAGGAAGTGTTGAGGACAATATGCAACTCATGGAATTGATGGTACTTGTACCTAAGTTAGTTAACAGGATTGGTAGTTTGGAGAAGGAGTTGAAGGAGACCAAACAGACACTAGGGAATGCAGTGCTCAAATTGGTAAAAAAGGTGAAATCTCTAGAAAAAGCTTTGAAGAGGAAATCCAAGAGAAATGTAAACATACTCTGAATCAAGAAGTGAATAATCAAGGACCAGGGAAGGAAAATTCAGATATTGATATGATGATCCTCTATAGGTTTTACTGTTGGTTATGTGGCATCCATAGAAAGAGAAAGTCAACAGACTTTGTTACCCTAAAACAGCTTTAGGGAGAGCTTTAAGAAGAAAAAATCAGTCCTACAATCTTAGAGGCAGCTAAAACATTGTCAAAGGTTACTTCTCAGGGTGTAACAGATGAATAATCAACTGATAATGGCAAGAGCTACAGGGAGAAGAGCCAAGGTCTAATGGATAAAAAGATTGATACTGGATTGGAGCTGAGGAAGAAGTATAATACTGGCAAAAAAAAGAAGAGGATAATACTGGCATAAAAACATAAAAGAGAATAAAAAGGGGAATAAAAAAAAAAAACAGAAGAAGAAATAATAATAAAAAAAAAAGAAAAAAAAAAAGAAAAAAAAAAAGAAAAAGAAGAAAAGAAAAGGAACAAAAAAAAAAAAAAAATAGGAAAAAAAAAAAAGAGAAAAGATTATACTGTATTAAAGAAGTTAGTACTGTAGTACTAAAATTGATTAGGTACTGCTAATAAAAATGGTCGAGAGGTGAAGGAAAAGGCTCCAATGGTGAAGAGGTAATCCAGCTACTCACAAAACTAAAGCAACAATTGAGATAAGAGGATAGCTGGATTGGAAAGTCTATAAAGTTGCAACTTAACTGGATTAATGAAGTTCAAAGCATATTCATTTAGAAAACAAGATAGCACAAAGAATGGCAGAAGAGGAAGCTTTAACAGAACAACAAAAGAAAAGAAAAGCTCAAGTTCAATTTGAAGCTCAGTTTTATATTGAAGAAGACTAGGATACTATTAGAGCCAAGCTGATAGCAAATGCAGAATTGTCAAAAGATGTGTTGGGACAAGATTTGCCTGAACAAGATTTTGTAAAAGAATGTAGAAATGTAGTGAACTCAAAGAAATAAACTTTACATAGAAAGACTAAGGCAAAGAGAAACTACCTATGACTCCGACACAGTTAAGGTCAATATGTCAAACTATCGTTAATAATCAGGAACTTGGAAGCTTTCTCAGTTAAAGAAGTTAAAGTTTGAAGAGATTAAAGAAGAGTTTGATAAGTTAGTTCAGCAGATTGATACTTTTGTTCCTATAAATCTTGAAGCTACAAAGACAAAATTGAAAAGATATGGAGAAGAGCTTCAGACAAAGACTTCAAAGAAACAAAGGTTTGATGATAAAGATGTTCCAGCTGAAGAAGACAAAGTTGCTGAAGTAAAGGAAGAAGAGCCAGTTAAAAGAACAGGAAAAAGAAAGAAGCAAAAGGCTAGAAAAGGTGTAAATGTTGACAAGAGTGCACAAGAAGATTCAAAGACTGATAAAGATGAATCAGTGGAGGCTATGAATCCTACTCCTTTGACTACAAAATCTGATAGTGTGGCAAATTGGAAGATATTTCAGCAAGGTCAAAGAAGTGTTTATCAGATAATAAGAGCAAATGGAGCTGATACAGTCTACATGAGCTTTGGAGCTATGATCAAAGACTTCACAAGAGAGGATCTTATAGAGTTGTACAGGTTGGTAATGCAGAAGTATGGAACAAATAGGCCTGAAGATGCTTATGACAGAGTGCTTTGGAGTGATCTCAGGACTATGTTTGATCCACCTCTCATTGAAGATGCTATCTGGAGCTTACCACTTCAACAAAAGATGATTAGTTAGAGATATTATGATAAGTGTGAAGTACATTGTTTAACTTTGGAGGCATGCACTATATATATGTTAGCAGATAGGAAGTATCCTTTATCAAAAGATGTCTGCCAAGTGATGCTAAAAATGAAGCTTCTAGATGGAAAAATGAATGAAGTTTGCTATAAACTCTTGAAGATGATTGAGAAGCAAGCTGGTGTTAGAAAGTGATGAAGTTATCAGTAGCAGTGGGCATGTTTTTGAAAACTGTGGACTATTATGGAAGTGAGAAGGGTTTGGGTGTTGGCTAACCACCACACAACAAATGGTTATCAGTTCACCATGCTTAATAGGCATAAGGACTGGCTAGTCCAAAGCAAACGGCTTTGGTAAAGACTTTTCAAATCCATTAATGGCTGACAGTTTACCAAAAATTGTATGGTAATCAATGCACCAGAGCATTACACTAAAGCATTGGCTACTCCAGAGCAAACGGCTACTGGTAAAGAGATCTCAAATCCGTTGATAGCTGATAGTTTGCTAAAAACTATAAGGTTATCAATGAACCTTGTTACTACAATGAAGCATTGACTAGTCCATAGCAAACAGCTCATGGTAAAGACATATCAAATCCGTTAATGGCTGGTAGTTTGCCAAAAACTATAAAGCCAACTTAGTTGTATGTTGTTGTGTAGCTGTAAAGAGAAGACAAAAACTAAAGGACAAAGTATGATCTGGTTTTTTAAAAAACATCAAACAGATCATCATTTAAGAGAAGCTAAGGACTTGAAGACATGCTTGGATACAATTCTCAAAAGCCCAAACTGAAGACAACTGAAGAAACTTGAAGTTAACAAGTGAAGTTCAAGTTTAGGGGAGGATTGTTAGGAATTTTGTATAACAGACTTAATTCTGTTAGTATTGTAGTTAATTCTGCTAGTGTAATAGTTAGTACTGGTAGAAGGTTTATCATAGTTAGTACTGGCAGTATTAAATAGTTAATACTGTTTATGTAATAGTTAAGTCTGCTTACGCAGAAATTAGTTAGAGTTAAAGATATGCATGAGATATCTTAGGAAAAGATATGCATTATCTTTATACGCGTTTTGTAAAGCCCATTAGGGTTTCCTTAGTCTATAAAAGGATCCCTAGGCATAGTTAGTAGATATAGTTCTACAAGAGATCATAGGGATCATATAGCAAATTATTGTTTGTAATATGTAACTTAGGCAAATTCAAAGTTCAATATAAAAGTGTTTTGATTATATTCTTCTTTACATTGTTGATTAAATTCCGTGTAATCAATAGTGGTTAATCATTGTTTCATCATTGTTACTTTAGATTTATCTAAGGCAACAAACCCTTTACAAGCTAAAGGTTAAGATCCATTAAGCAAAGGGATCCTACACCTGCATTTGAATGTTAGTAATAAGCAGCATATATGGATGATATATCTTTGTCATTCATCGATCTTAGGTTGCAATAACCACCGGTTCCCCGTTTTATAGTATAAATAATATACCTGTGATCAGGTAGATTCAAAGAATCTCCTTGACAGGCTTTCGCGGTTGTTATAGCCTGTTCTCATTACTGGAACGTCTCAAAGCAGACAATACAGTAAGAGTGAATCAGATAGTTACTGTCTTTCTGATTAAGTCATCAATTCATTTACAAGACCAGAATCAATATCCAGTTAGCACAAGCTTGATTCATATAGAATCTTGCAAGTCACCTACCGCAGTGCTGTTTGATGTTGACACTGGAAGGATTTCCATTTGTCACTATAAAACTGAAGAGTATCACTCTGAATGTTTTGACACGATCTCAAGGATAATGTGTAGGACTCTCGATACCACTTGTTAGATAAGAGTTATCAAGTGTTTTACATAGATTGTGTCATAATGAGATTTATATTGTTAATCTCTTTCCTGGCTTTAGACTTGATTTGTGCACTTTGTTTTTAGCACTCAGAGCTGGAGCTGACTGCCACCTATTCAATATCAACAATCTCGGAGTGAGATGTCAATAGATTACGTGTGTATCTTCATGACAAATGAGACAAGTCTCTTTTGAGAGAAACTTGAATGGCTGGGAAAGGTTGTGCATTGCATCACTAGGTCAATGACGTCTTTCTTCAATACCAACAATCATCTTTGTGATTTTGATAGATTATGTATTGACCTAGTTTCTGCCTAAGTTATGTGTAGGGCTTCTTTCTTTTCACCCTTTATCCATACATTTATTTTTCCTTCTTTAACCCCTTTAATGTTTACCAAGACGTCATTACTATCACCATGTTGTGATTGTTCTAGTGATAACTCATGTCTTAGTCAACATTTTTCCTTTATCCTCATTCATCTCCAATCGTACCTAAGGACTTCTAATCTAACTATGGAATGTCTATGGGTAGATCCCTCCGGTTCTGGTTGGATCATAGGACTTATACCTAACCTTAACCACCTTATGACTTCATCGACGTCGTAAGTTAATTGGTTGTTGGGTATAGAGATCAAAACCATAAAACCATTGAAAATCAATCAAAGTGTTTGATAGAAATCAAGACATTTTAACACTTTGAGAGTTTCATTCTTTTGAAATACCCCCTACACATGTGCATCGAGATTCGAAATTGTTTCGCACATGTAGATAGAAGTTGTGCACTTAGAGTCTTAAAGATCACATTCTTCTAGATCACATTTTAATCATATTTTCTCTTTTTATGTTAAATATTAAATCTTTTATTATTTGAAATACCAATTGATTAAAATTTGTGACATGAGAAGTTTCACGGGGAGAAAAATGTTACTACTAGATTGCATGAATTATTGAACATTTTTCAGATTTCCTTGGTGAATAGTGGTGCATAAGACATGAGCACACAATTTTGAAATGACATTGATAAGGTCTTTGAAAAATTATGCTCAGTCTTCTCATGAATTTGACACTTGAAGAACCACATTTTAATTTCACTGAATGTTTTTGGATACATAAAATTGACATTTATGAGATGTACCCAAAATACATTAAAGGCTTTTGGTTTTAAAAGCTCCCCCTCGAAAATTGATTCACTTATAAAAATGACATTTATGAGACGATTGTATCTATTGGTAAAGGGAGTGTTGAACACACAATTTTAACAAATACACATACATTTTGAAAGATACCACAAATAATATATAGTATATTAGCAAGATACCACAAAAAGTATTTAAACAATTTGACATTGAAAGTGCTTTTTGAAAAATTGTGTTCAACGATTTTTAAAACACATGATAGAAGACTTCTCTTCTATTTGTAGAGTAAGCGCACTGAGGCGTACACTCCCCTAACATTTGAGACCGGGTTACAGTCTGAGGTAACTGTAAGCCATTGTCATGAGCTCAAAACTTTGAATGTTTTGGTTAATTAGCTCAAGACCTGAGAAAAATTAACTTTCTCGTTGGCTAATAAGTTATCTTTAAAGATATACTTTTCTTACAATTAGGTCCGAGTTATGTATTGATTTGTACATAAGTCATTAAAAAAATTTAGAAATGACATGTTTTGAAACGTTTAAACTCTTGCTCGAACTTCATTTACACACCCGTGTCAATGTTAATCGACATTTCTAGGTACGTAAATGTTATTGATTCCAAGAGACATGTCGAGAAGATTCTTTTGGTATTTTTGAAATTTTTTGATTTTATATTTTCTTTTCAAGATTTTATATTTTTGTATTTTCTTTTATAGGTTTTATATTTTTTTTTCTTTTTTCAAATATATTTATAAATCAAAATAAAGAGAAAAACAAAAATATTTACAAGTCGGAGTTTCCATCAGCAGTGACAGTTGTTGCTAGAGTTGAAGTAAATGAAGTTGAATCTGGTTGTTGTTGACGTTTATCGGATGCATCAACAGTAGGAACATCAAAAAACTTTGAAACAACTTGATTTTCTCCATTTGAAATATTCGTCGAACAAAGGACCGAATAGACTTTCTAACTCTACCATTGACGTCATAACTATCATATCCGCTGTAGGAACTTCTGTTGACGTTGTAGTACAAGGCTTGAACCATTTTGTTCAAACATCATTTTACATTGAGGATCGAGGCTTGAACCATGTTGTTCAAAAGTCATCTTTCTGATCAGTTTTGAATCCACTTCAATATTGGTTTTTAGGATATCAGCTTTTTCAACAACCACACTCTGAGATTATCCGGCTTGACATTGTTAGATGTACATGCACTTATATCAAAACTTTGTTCCTTATGAACATTGATTGATGTACTTGCACTTAAATCCATAGTTTGTTTGCATTCACGAATTTTAGAAATATCTACATTGGAACCATGTGTGGATTCATTGTCAGCCTTGCTCATGTAAGAGTCGAATAACTTTCCTGTAGGAATCCACCTAAGACCAACATATTTGTAAATTCTACCTGTGGGTTTCCACTTAAGACAAGATCTAGGAGTCGTTTTTCATACACAGCAGAAGTTTTATTGGGAGAAAATCTATGTCATGTAAAGATCTGCCTTATAGGTTTTTGAGTATGACTCTTTTGTTCTACGCGTTTATTATTGTTTCTGGTCTTTTGGGATTGAATCTTAGCACGTTAATTCACTTCCTTCAGGAATTTTGTTATACAAGCATCATGATTTGCATTAAAGACACATTTATGACATGTAGAACAAACAAAGTGTTTGGAATCCGAAAAAGAACTAGAATTCTTAGAGTGATCTGCTTTGGGCACAGTTGTATTTGTTACGCAACTATTCTTAGATGTAGACAAATTCCTAGATGTTTGATTATTGCTCCTAGGTTTTGGTTTGCTACTATTAGTACTATTTTGTAAACTAGCAGAATACATCACCCTACTTGTTGAATTCCTATTTCTTTCTTGTGTTTTTTTCTTAGCTTCCTCTAGACAGTGATTATGAACCATGTCATTTGAACTAAATCTTGGCATGTTCTTAGAACTATTCCTAGATTCGCTAGATGCAATCACATGATGAGGTTTTGCAAAAGCCGATTCTCTTCCTTTAGCAAAATAATGTTAAGTGAATAGGTTTGACAAATCGTTTTTCACATCAACTTGGGAGGCAAACTGTGGTTTTAAAATTTTGGGTCGTTTAGATTTAAACGTATTCGGTTGTCTAACAACTGATTGGTTTCTGAGTGGATGTAAAACCGGTTTCTCCAAAACTTATGGTTTTGCAAACTTAGTATCTACACTATTTCATTTTAACTTTCTTAATTCATTTTTCAAATCAGCAATTGCAAAAACCTTTTCCTGAGTCTGAGCTTTCAAATTAGCATATTCAGTAGACTTGTTGTTAAGTTCGACTATAACACCCTACTTTTCAGAGCGTTAAACCCTCAAGTATACCTTTTAATTTAACTTATCTCAGCGGAAGCGTCTACTCTTAGTCAAGCCCAACAAATCTCTTGATTCCTAAAGCAGCTTATCTGGGTTACAAAAATTTTAAAAGAGTTTTGGGTCAGCCAAAGGCCTAGTGAGAATTCATGGTTTTCACATACAAAACAAATATATAATCCAAACACTTTTCAAATAATATCAAACTTGTAAAACGATCATGCAATTTGATAAAATTCACATAAGTGCTATTCTCTTAAAACATATGCTTATTCGATTCAGTTATCAACAATATATAAACCAACAATTCACTTATACCACGATACAACATATATCAACTATTCACATTTCCGTTCAGTTCAACTGTTCCAATGATTTAACATATACTCGTTCGGTTCAACGGTTCCAACAATTCATATTTCCGTTCGGTTCAACGGTTCCAACAATTCACAATTTTAATCGTTCGGTTCAACGGTTCCAACGATTCATATTTTCATTTGATTTAACGGTTCCAACAATTTATATTTCCGTTCGGTTCAACGGTTCCAACAATTTATATTATAAGAACATTCTTTATTAATAAAGTAACTCACTTTTTTTATGGCAAACCCAACCTTGTTTGCTCTTACAGTATTTTCTCCTTTTATATGGCAAACCCGACCTTGCTTGCTCTTACAATATATCCCTCTTTTTAATGTGGAAAACCCAACCTTGTTTTCTCTTAGCATGTAACATTTATCATTATTCCAACGGTTCAACATATATCCATGATACTACATATACATCTAATAACACCACTTTATACGAACATATCAAATTTCACAATTTCACTTAATATCAAACAACCAAAACATGTAGCAAATAGTGATCCTTTAAACAAGTTTGCATAATAGTATCTTTTCAATAAAAAGTACAACCAAATTTAAAAAGCACATGAAAACTCACCTTAAAATTACGTTAATTGCTAAACAGATCCAATCAACCTTGAGTATTCAAACTTTCGTCATTTGCAAGCAAATCTCAATGGCCATATTTCTTTTTTTAAACCAAAACCACTAATGAGTTTCTTCTGCTTTGTGTTTCTCTTCACTCACCAACATAGGCATTCATTCTTTATTGTATTTTTTTCTACAGTGACCTTGATTTCTTTTTATCTTAAACATTATATATCATGTGTATATCAAGTCAAATGTGTAGATAACTATCAGCCTTGATTACCTCTTGTATTTGACCAAGTATATCCCATAACCGTCGCCACTAAAATTTCTTTACGTATTAGATATCTAAAATTTTGCATGTTAACCCCACATCAACTATATACATCTAACTATTATCATTTACTTTAGCAAATCCCACTATATACCCATAGCTTTAAATCTTTTAAGTATAACCACTTCCATTCTATACAAAAATTAGGCAAATATAAATTCTAACATGTGGACGTACAAATAATTACATCTTTATTCTATGTTACCTTTGAAGAAAAACGATCATCATGTATAGTTTATTTTATGAAATGGGCTATTACAAACTTCCCTCCTAAAAGAATTTCGTCCCTGAAATTCACTTAATGATTTAACCAGACAAATTAAGTTGTTGTACCATCGTTATTCATGACTAATTATATTATTTAGATAAAGTTTACTTTCATCAAAATCTTAATGCAACAACAGACACTATCTTTTTGAACAAGTAACTTAACTTATTTTCATTGTGAAGTTTTAGGTAATATGCTTGAACTTACATCTTTCTTTTAACTAACAAATATAGCAAACAAGTAAACAAAGTAAATCTCTTTGTTTTAGTTGATCAATGATTAAAAATTCAATCACATGCTAATGGCTTCTTTGTTTTTTTTTCATATTTCTGTTGTATGTGTCCTAAAATTGTTGTGGTTGTTTTGTAAGTTTGATAAGTTACTCTTCAGTAACCACATGCTATATATTAAACATAAAAAGAACACTAACAACACTTGCATTGCCAAATAATCAATTTCTTAGTTAAGTTTGATATCAACTTATCACTTACTTTTTTTATCTTTTAATTCAAATAAACTGGTTGAAGGAACATATTTGACATTCTATGCTGGCACTATGTATTTCAATTAGATAGAAGAAATCAAACATAAATTTCAGATAACCATACTCAAATATAATAACTAATGAATCACATCTTTAGTATATGACATAAACCAAAACTTCAGCATACGCCATGTTGCTTTGTTTAATGCTACTGTGGAAGCATACAAATCGTTCTCCTTTTATTATCTATAATACATAGGACATCTTATATAATCAGACATAAAGTCACCCAAATGGGTCTAACATCAAGTCAACCAATGAGTATGCCCATTTTATATATACTTGTTTTCATAATTTAACAAACACTTGCCACAAAAGTTAAATGCAATTAGTATATTAATGGTATAATAGGTGTCTCAAAGTCAATATTTTACTAACTCAAAACTTAGACAACCATCCTGAACAAAAAAAATCAATTAACATAACTTGGAGTCTTACATTTCTATTATCAAATTGTTAGTACAAAATACGTAATGGGCTAGAGAGATGGATCTGAGTGATTGTTGGGTCAGGCCCAAGGGTGAGATCTTATACTAAATAAAGTAATGAGATGATTCCCTGCACAATAAAAGGCAAACCGTTAGTCTTACCGTGGGGACAGACCCCACGATTGGACTCCGGCGTAAGAGTAAGTAAACATATTTGTCAGAGTATGTGTATGTGAAATGTGGTCAGAAAATCATGTATTGCGGACTTAGGCTTGCCTAGCAGACTTTCGTTGCTTTGTGGAAGCAGTTCCACAACTTCTTGAAAGGTTGAGGGTCGTGCTTGTTGAACTGGACCCCTGATTCTGGATCTTAAACCCCATATGTATCGTTTGATTTTTCTTCCCTCAGTAGCTACTTGGTATTTTGCAAATCTTGATTTTTTCATTAAAACATTGCGTGTATTTCCAACTGTTCATATCATTTCTGTTGTAGTTTTTAGAATTCCTCCTCAAGCTTATCCATCAATCCTTGGGGAAATAATTGTTCATGACCAAATCTTCGAACTCCTTCCATGTCATAAACACTTGCAACATCATCACCACGAGTTATCTTGATCATACCACAATGTCGTGCCTCTTCCTTTCAGCAAATGGGATGCATACTTCACCCTTTGTCGAGTTGAGCATTCACTAATTTCAAAGATGTCTTCTATCTCCTTTAACCAGTTAGTGACAATTACCGGGTCGCTATCTCCATGAAATTCAGCCGTGTAACACCCCCAAAAATATAACAACGCAGCGGAATACCACATGGGGTGCTACTTCATAATACACAGCGCTAGATACAAGAGAACGACCTCTAAATGTGTCGTTTGTAAAACAATCTCGTTGATTTTCTGAAATTCAAAATAATATTTGTCCCATAGTTGCATCACCATGAAAAACTTGAATGTAAAGACTCCAATGCACATCAAATAATCCAAGCATCTAATTCACCTGAGAAATAAATGCTTAAAAGTGTCAACATTAAAGTTGGTGAGTTCATAGATTAGTTTAAATATGAATGTAAGTTTCAACAAATATATTTATCCACTGTGTCATCACAGTACTATGTAAAATGTTTATAAAATATGCACGACCCATTTTATGTCACCAAAAGTACCAATATTATCCCAAAGATTTTATAAAGAATGCATGGTTAATTTAATGTCACCCAAAAGTACCAATCTTATCCCAAAGATTTTTATAAATAATGCATGACAAATTTAATGAACAAAATGTTCCAAGTATGTATTTGTCGGGGGGCCCTATAGTCCCAACGTTATAATCCGACATGTTATAACGTTCGTTCCCAGTGATAGCTAGTCACCCGAACGGGGGTTGTCAATCCCGAATAGATCTATTTTATATCATTCGCGTGGACATCACGCTATAATGTTCGTTACCGGCGATAGCTTAATCACCCGAACATGGATCCACACCCGAATAGATCTATTTCATAACATTCGCGCTCACCCTCCAAGTGATTTACAGTTCATGACGCTGTGACGTAGACTTGTATGTACCCAATTCGGGCAGTGATACAAAGTATATGTACTCCCGTTACCGGTGTCCCCTCCAAGAACACCCGGGCAGTAATTTTGTTGTTATCAGTTCAATCAGCCTAAGCTAATCCGTAATCATTTCAAATGAAAGTCAAGTATGCATTTGTGACCAAAAATAAAGTCAAATAATGTATCCCATAGCGAGCTATGCAAATAAGTATGTAAACCAATTTGTAAAACAATATGTAAATGCATTTGTAAAACAAGTATGTTCTCACCCAAAATTATTATGTTAAACCAGTAAAAATGGGGCTATAAAATCACAAAATCCCTTAAAATCATCACATTGTTATAAGATAACCGGTAAGTATAAGATTTGTAGACAAGCATGTTCACCCTTCGCGGGTTATTAAAACATTCAAAGATGAAAAGCGAGGATATGAACTCACAATTGATTAAAAGGACCACGATCAGTTAATCCAATTAATTCACAACTGTAATCTGCAACGATCTCGACCAAGACCTATAATTATGTCTTCGTTTTATATCTAGTAATAAATACGACAACGATCGTACATCGTTACCACGAAATCATACATATTTTTATATGTATGCATACATATATACATGTGATGAGAAATTCACTTGCGCGTCTTAACCTTAACCCTAGTATATTATATGATATTGTTGTAAATACTTGTTGGGCTTATGTATATTAACATTTATCTCTATTGGGCGATTGGGATATATGGGTTTGATATGTATTCTTCTACCTTATATTATTAGTACCCATTGTAACCTCCTATGATTCCAATCATCAAGCAATAAGAATTCTGCATTCCTCTTTATTCTTGTGTTCCTCTGTTCTTTACATTTTTTGTATGTCACAAATTAATTAACTGGATTTAAAACAAGAACTTTTGCATATATGGCGATGGTATTCTGCATGTATTGGTTTCCACCTTGCTATATGCTTGATTTTATATTGTTATATAATTGATTATATCCTTTAAAGTAAACTGATAGTAATAATGGATCTGCTCCAAATCTTAAGAAACGTAACTGATATATTGGTTATCTATTTCATTTTTTTCATATTCATAACTATGTTAGAGCAAGAAATATTTAAAGTTGTTTATCTTTAAAACTTTTTTTTATATTGTTCTTTATTGCAATTTACAAGAACAAACATGTTTTTATAGTGATTACATAAGAGAATTATTTTTTTTATCTTGATCGTATTCTCTTAAAACTTTTTTCGTATAGTTAAAAAAGAACAATAAATTTTCTTTTGTTCTACAAAGAGCTGAAGTAGCTGCAAATTAAGAATGAATTATCATATTCTATTGATCCTCGAAAGAAATTTTATAGATAATCTAATAACCATTATCTCAAAACGGGGTTAGGGTTTACATGTATTTATCTTCCCTATAAATACTTGATACTTGTAACCTCTTGGATTGATATACCGGAATAAGAATTCTCCATTCTCCTCTAAAAAAAAAAAAAAAAAAAAAAAAAAAAAAACTTTAAGTTTTAGTATGATTCCTCAAGAGAATCAAATAACACGACTTATCTTATTTCTTTTATGTTTGTGTTTTATCTATTGTTATTCTGGTGGAATATTATTTTTTAATCATTGCTGATTTGCTAAATTCATGATTTCGCATGTTTTCTACATGATATTGGCTAACATTATTTTGCATACTAATGTCATGATATTTGCTAAAATTATACTCATAATTTTTTAATCTTTTATTTACTGGGTATGGTAAAACTATATGCATTTACAATGAACTATTGATTGTCTTTTGTCTATCTTTTCCGAATCATTGTGTTTGTATTTGTATTTTCTTTATTAAAGATATGAAGTTTCTATCATTTTATTCTGGTTATTGATTTTAAGAAGAAAAAAGAGCATGAACACTACTAATAACATATATCAACATCGTAATATAATCAAGATTAGATATGTTGCCTTAATGGAATGTGATGCATCTATTTATTTTTAGTTTGGATGTGTAAATAGTATATTTTTACTATCTATCTAAAAATCTATGTTATATACGTGTTGGATGAAAATCGAAAGTATGTGTTTAAATTTAATGATTAGTCTTCAATAAAAATGTTAAAGGCGTAAAATACAACGTTTTAAAATTACCTAAATTTGAAATTGATTTTTTGTACGACTAAGTGGTGTATAATCTCTTAATAAGATTCGTAAAATGTTTGGATATATGAAAAAAAATTCCTAATATGGTGATAAATGCAATCTTTGCTAAATGATACTTTTGTCATTTTTATGTAGAATGTTAAATTTAAAGCTTTCAAATATTGATTTTGTTGTTCTTGACATATCGGAAAAAAAAACCATCTCCCTTGGACTTTTCATGCTGAGTTCTATCTAACTTTGGGGATAATCAATCAAAGCTGAAAATAAGGCCTCTTTACAAGAGTGTGCCACAATACTGGTATTCCCCCCATCGTCTTTTTCATGATGATCTATTAAGAGAATACTTAACGAATAAAGACTCGTTAAATCTCGCTAATATTTATATTGAACCTCAAGATGATAAATAAAAATAAAAGTATAAGCGAGTTCCGGTTCATAATTTTTTTGTGTAGGATTTGAATTAAAAGTTAATATTAACGGTGAAAAAATCCGTTATATGTATGTCAAAATCTAAAAGAAAGATTTGACCATCAAAAGCAGGAAATTATTGTAAATGCAAGCACATTTTCGCAATATTGAGGATTGCATCTGAATGATAAAAAGAAACCATGCGATGAGATGGTTAATGCCTCGAATATACTCATATATCGAGAACGATGCTTTGATATAAGTTTCTTTAAATAAAGCAATGGTATGTTTTAAGAAACACGATAAAGCACGTTTACTAAATTTGCTCCATTCACTCAACTGAATGTGACTCAATAACGATGATCATGTAGTATAGTGATTTTATGGACGTGGTGAAATAATTATTATCGTTTTAATTCAAAGGAACTTGTTTTACAACCTCAAGTGGTAAGTTTTAAAGATGAGTAAATAAACGTATAGATCTCCAATTCCCTCTTAGTGAATGTGATGGAATAGTTTCATTCCCTTAAGTGAATGTGATAATTAATGATAAATAAAATTTTCATTCCCTCAAGTGAGTGTATATGTTAAGATATGGTCGAGGTTAATATGACAATGACAAAACCACTAGTAATGGCAAAATAGATAAGAAAGGGGAGCAAAACAAAAATGTGATTTTTGCAAAAAATGCAATATGAGTATGCAAAATACAGTGTGTCAAACATATTTACACTATATGATTAGTTTAGAATTATTGCTAGCACTTTTTGCTCTGTAATAGAAATTATTAAAATTTGTCATGAAAAAACAAAGTTTTAAAATATTAAAGATGCATTATATTTTTTTGTATCTTTCTCGACATGCATTATATAAAGATTAGTAAAAGCTAATCATTGCCATAACATAAGTTTATGAGCAATAATTATAATATTTTTGGCATGACCGGTTACACCATCCTGAGTCATTAATGATGCGAAAACTATTGAAGAATAAGATTCTTCAATCTAATGTTGTTATCTCTCAAAAGAAGTTGATTTATTCATCTATCAACTAGATTGGGGACTTAATCCCTCAATATTCTGGAAAGAAAACACGTGGATATATGTAGGCATACAAATCCATTGTATTAACCATTTAGAGTTTAAAATCGATGCATCGTTCTATATGGTCATTAAATCGCAACCTCAAGTTTGCATGATTAATAGCTTAATGCGAGCCTAACATTCCGGAGTAAGTATTTCATCATGAATATGCGATGAATTACTTCTAAATTATTAAATGAAAATGAGTGATAAACTTGTGTTGTTGTATGGGGCAATATTATAATATGTACAACTACAAAAATTAGCATCATGCCAATATGTTATTATAAATCCTCCCTTTTATAATTAGTTTTGGTTATAAACCAAACATATCCCATTTCAGTTTTTTTTTGTGCAAATTACTCCACCTAAATGCACATATACGAGATATAGAAGAAGGATAATTCCTTCAGTGGAGAGGAAGTAGCTGAAATTCGAATGAATTTATCATATTCTATGGATCCTCGAAGAATTTTATAGATAAATCTATTTAAAAACCAGACAAAATGTTCGCTACTCATGCTCTGATTATATGTTTGTCCCTTAAGGACACTATTATGGGACATGCCTCAAGATGGTAGACAAATTGTTTCCAAATAAAATACTCGATGAAAATATGGGCATGAAAACAAGATGGTTGTTCGATGGTACTAAAGACCCATGATAGTCTCATAAAGAGAACACTAGGACATGAAGTTTCAATAGAACCTCAGATAGCTAATTAGATCTCAATAAAATTCTATCTTGTCTTGATTATATGGAATCGAAAACAAAACGACGTCGATAATTTGTCTACATACAATGTATTTGCTTGCTATTATGCATGATGAGGATCAGAAATCAAACTAATATCCAAATATGAGCTCAATGAAATGTTTGGCCAACATAAAAAGACACAGTATCTTGCAAATACTAAACTATTGAACGTGGGAAGTTCATACACATCAAATGTGTAAAATCTATTGGATATACATCGGGTTTTTGTGTGAAACTGGAAATATAGCTCTAATGTTTTTTTTTTTTTTTTTTTTTTATTATTTTTTTTTTTTTTTTTTTTTTATGTGCTTTAAAACTTGGAATTGTGAAAGAAATAAAATTCACAAACAATATGTTGATTATTTACGAGATATTATCTCGAGGTGGATATAAATATCTTATTGATATTTTTATGAGACAAGTATTTCTTTTTTCTAAAATAGGATTTATTAGAGTTATAATATTTACGAAGGATAAGTAATGGCCTAAGCATGACTCACAAATTCAACTTCTAGAAACAATTAATAAAGTTCTCAATAAACAAACTTTAATTTGATCTAATTGAATGAATTCCTTATAGGAAAATCAAAAATCATTTTGGACGCTTGCTTATATAAATTGCTTTTGCGTCGTAATGGAGTATATTTTCTCTTTTAATCTTTGTAGACACATTGTATACTTTCTAACAAATGCATTTGATATTGAATTGGAAGCTTACACATATATTTTGTTATCATTGCAGGTCTTATTCTTAACATCAACAATTTGGTGGACTTCATTACAAAGTTGTCGTCAACAAAAGATTGAGCAACGCAGTTCAGAAGATTAACATTCGATGCTTGAATTATTATTCATTAATTTGAGGAGAGCATTATGCGATGCACTCTTTTCCTTTCATCAAGTTTTTATCCCATTGGGTTTTTCTTGGTAAGTTTTTAAACGAGCCAGTCTATAGCGTATAATAAACGATGAATATCCAAGGAGAAGTGTTGTAAATATTGTTGGGCTTTTGTATATTCAACATTTATCTCTATTGGGCAATTGGGCTATTAGGGTTTGACATGTATTCTTTTACCTTATATATAGTACCCATTTGTAACCTCCTGGGATTACCAATCATCAATCAATAAGAATTCTTCCTTCCTCTCTTATTCTTGTGTTCTTGTTCTTTACATTTATAACAATATATATACTTTTTACGTCTAATCTAGCTTATGTCGAAATTTTAACGAAAGTTGCTATTTTTAGACTCTTCGTTTTTTAGGAACCGAACAGTTGTCTTAGAAATATAATTAATGAAATATAGATCAACCGACCTTTAGTTTGGACAGCTATGTCTTAATTTTTTTAAAACTGATAAGCCTCGCGGCAAAGTAAAATGTCATTACGAACAACTTTCGTGTTTCGCCGGAAGGCTGAAACGGACTCGAAAGTGCTCAAATCGTTTAATTAATAATCTGCCAGATTTAATATATATTAAAATTAACTTATTTTCTACTAAAGTATATATTTCGATTACACTCCAGTTTCTTCGTTATTTGGATTTAAAAGTCCCGTTTTATATCAAAACGTCCGTAAAAATATAATTTGTTATATTTTGTAACCCAAAGTCTAACTTATCAAAACCTCGAATCCCGAATCCTACTTTCTATTTTCTGCTCTTAATTATCCGTTATAAAAAGGCGCCAAAGTCCGTTTTTAGTTCAATTCTCGTCTAAATTATATCTAGTATTGCTTATACATTATTATCAATCCCGTTTTAAATATTAATATCATATTTTACTTAGACCGCGCAAGTTTCAATATGTTTCATCACATTTTAATTTGTCCGATCAATCAAATGAAACAATTAAATACTTTGTGGTGCAAAACCAACTCACCCTTTTCGGTGTCACCACAATTAGACGCACCCTACGGCTGTTTTCGACAGCCGAACCAAACAACCCTTTCCCCCCGGCTGTCCCGAGCCATACACGACTCCCCGGCTGTCCCCGCAGCCTAGCCCGTCAACCCCGGCTGTCCCCGAGCCTAACCCGACACCCCGGCTGTTTCGACAGCCAACACAAGCATCCCTCGTCCCCTCGGCTGTTTGGCAGCCTACCAAACGCACCCTAAATAGGTCATTAAACCTAAAACCAAGAACACCCTTTGGGCGATTATTACCGAAACCCAACACACCCTTCGGTGGTTGTTTTATACACGAACCAAACCCAACCCGACGTGGTTTTCACCACTAAAAACAAACACGCCCTTCGTGGCTGTTACACGTGAAGCAAACGCACCCTTGGTGCTATGAAGGTGGCGGTGGCGAGGAGATGGAGGTGGTGACAGTGGGGTGGCGGAGGTGGCGCGTGGAGGAGAGTGGTGTAGGGGATCGGGTAGATCGGTAAATGAGGAGTCTTTTTGGTCTTCGCCGGAAAAGCCCGCCGGAAAAGTTTTCCAGCGGTGGTGGTGGTGGTCACCGGCGGTCGGAGGGTGGCCGGATATTTTGGGAGAGAGAGAGAGAGATTTATGAGAGTGTGTGTGTTTATATAAAAGATGGAAATGAATATGAAAATGAAATGAGATTTTATTTATATATAAAACCCAAGTGACAAGTCATTAATAGATGGGGGGTTAAAAGTGTAACTTTTAAATAAAGTTTTTATAACTATCGGTCCGGGACTCGTTTGAATGACTTAACGAATGATTCAAATCTCGAAATTTGCGCCATTGTTTTCCAAATCATTTTTCTGATAAAAATGAGTATTCACTTGATAGTATTTCATAAATATTTTATAATTTTTAATAAAATATCTGTTATTCATTTTGTGGACCGGTTTTGCCTCGTCCGAAATAAAAATGGATTTAAGTTCGAGTATTCGCGTTATCAACAATGCTTTTAATTAAAAATGATGACTAATTTATTTAATATTTTTATTAAATAAATACTGATAATTAAAAACAAATTTAATTATTTTTGTGTGTCCGCGTTGTATATTGTTCGAA
>BQNB010016800.1:0-61633 GCA_026074375.1 Tanacetum coccineum | reverse complement strand
GTTATTTTGGGAATCGTGTTTGGTTACCGTGATACGGTGGATTGAGGGATTTGATTATGCATGAGTCGCATATGTCCAAGTATTTTATCCATCCGGGATAGGACAAGTTGTATCAAGACTTAATTCGTCGTTGTACTGGTGGCCGAATATGAAAGCTAATATCGCCACGTATGTTAGTAAGTGTCTGACTTGAGCGAAGGTTAAGGCCGAGCATCAAAAACCGTCTGGATTGCTGCAACAACCGGAGATTCCAGTTTGTAAGTGGGGAAGGATTACTATGGATTTCGTGAGTGGATTGCCAAGAATGTCGAGTGAGTATGATACGATTTAGGTTATTGTCGACCGATAAAGAAAGCAGATAGTATGGAGAAACTCACGCGAATGTATTTGAAGGAGAGAGTGTGTAGGCATGGTGTACCTATTTCGATCATTTCGAATCGAGATAGCCATTTTAAGTATAATTTATAGAGATCGCTTCAGGAAGTGTTAGGGACGAATTTGGAAATGAGTACCGCTTACCACCCTCAAACAGATGGTCAAAGTGAAAGGACTATACAAACGCTGGAAGATATGTTGCGTGCTTGTGTGATTGAATTTGGAAGTAGTTAAGATCGCCATCTGCCATTGGTCGAGTTCTCATATAACAATAGTTATCACGCAAGTATTAAGGCTGCACCATATGAAGTTTTGTACGGAAGAAAGTGTAGATCGCCTGTATATTGGAGTGAGGTTGGGGACAGCCAACTCACCAGTCCAGAATTGATCCATGATATGATAGAGAAGATCATCCAAATTAATAATCGTTTGTTAGCTGCTCGTAGTCACCAGAAGAGTTATGCAGATAAGAGACTTAGGCCGTTGGAATTTGAAGTTGGTAATATGGTATTGCTTAAGGTATCACCATGGAAGGGCGTTGTGTGTTTTGGAAATCGCGGGAAGTTAAGTCCACGTTACATTAGGCCATTCAAGATTCTAGCTAAAGTGGGTCTTGTAGCTTACACGTTGGAGTTACCTGAAGAATTGAAAGGGATTCATAGTACTTTTCATGTTTCAAATCTTAAGAAGTGTTTAGCGGAAGGTGATGTTGTTGTTCCGATAGATGAGATTCAACTTGATGATAAGTTTCACATGATTGAAGAGCCAGTAGAAGTTGTTGATAAAAAGGTTAAGCGACTTAAGCAGAGTCGGATACCTATTGTTAAGGTTCGTTGGAATTCTCAAAGAGGTCCAGAATTTACTTGGGAACATGAGGATCAGATTAAGAAGAAGTACCTTCATCTCTTTACAAGTAAGGACGAAGCGAGGAAAGCGGATAGGTCAAGCTGATCATCGGGACGGTGCTCCCTAAAGGAGGGGAGAATGTAACAACCCGAGTTTTAGGTCAACGTCTATCCCTAGCTAAGATAGTTATTTTAGTTACGTAAATAATTATAGTCGTTTATATTATATGAGGTTTGATAGAAATTTCCTTGGATAAGGTAATTTCAATCCGTGGATGAGTTTTTATTTGTTTTTAGCATTTAAGAAAGTCAGAAAAACTTATATTATTGCTCCGAGAGCGTGATTATGTTATTTTTGTATTTTACGTCGTTTCCTCGAGTTTGTGTAAAAACCATGTTTAAAGGTCGTGTTTTACGAGGTTTAACGTTTTAATAAAGGTTTTAAACTATATTTAGTGGGACGGATTTAAAATATTTATAAACGTGGTGTGACCCGAGTATTTGGCCGATTTTTATTAAAAGAAATAACACTTTTGTACTAGTTTTGGTAGGGCCTAAGAATGGAAGGACTAAAATTGCCAAAAGGTTAAACTTGTATTCTATAAATAGGACCTTATTACTTCCATATTTTCCTTTTTACAAAATTCATCCATCTCTCTTGTCCTCTCCTCTCTTTGACTGGTCCTCAAACAAACACCTAATCCATTGATTTTTTTAACATGCAATACAATCAATTTACACCATATTAATCCTTGTATCAAGAGCTACAAATCCCACTAATAAAATCTTACATGCATTAAGTATTAAAGAAGTTAGATTTTTGGTTGGTTCTTGGTGTTTTCGAGTATAAAGGGATGTTCATAGTGGTTAGATTGTTGTTGTGAAGGCTTGGTTTTGTTGAAAAAGGTTTTGGTTTGGTCTTTGGGTTGCGTCCGATTTCATAAGGTCAAGGGGGAAGCCAAAAACTTTTCTTGGTTGCTTTGTAAGTATTCTAACTATGTTTTGATATTGTTAAAATGTTCATATTATGTATATTATGATTGTAGCTAGATGATTCAAGTGCAAAATCAATTTGGAAGTATTTCAAGTATGAACATATGTTTGATTGTTTTGGTACATGCTTTTAGGCTAGTTAAACATGTTAGAATGGTTGGATTTTAATAAAAATAAGTTTTGGTATGCCTTTGGGTTGACTTTTGTTGACCAGAAAGTTTGACTTGGTCATAGCGTGTCGAGAAAATTTTGAAATCTAGATTAGGCTTTTGATAAAGATAAAAGATGTTCTAAGGTCCGTTTTGATATAAGGTGGGCCTTATAACTCCTAAAAACGAACGTTTTACGGCCGAGTCAAGTTTGGGTAATTTTTGGGGTAAAAAGTCAACTACGAACTTTGACTTTTGAAAGTCAAACTTGAGTAAATTTTTGAATGAAGTCTATAATGAGCAAAGGGTTAGTAATGTTAGTTAATTGATAACAAAATATGAAGTTCGGATTATATTATCCTTACTTTCAACAAACTTTCCAAAAATGGAAACTTTATTGAAAATGTTGTAATATGGTTAAGTGCGTCAAGGTGAATTGTTTTGCGTCGCACTTGAAGATTTTAGTACATGATTGTATATACGTAATAGTAATATGTATATACATACAAGTATGTAATATATGATCTATTATACTTTTAGTCACGTGCCGCTATATATGTATAATATAGGTCGCAGTTAGACGTGAAGTTTCTTGCATTAGTTGAAGTTGATTGATTTGGATCTTTTGCTTAAGGTGGGTTCATAGCCTCGTGACTCGTGTAAACTCAACCCTATTTATACATAGATAAATATAAACATATATAAATATATATCAAGGAGCAAAATCCGCGAAGTCAATGAAACCAAAAGCAATATAGAATGTCTCCGGGTCGTTATGTCCCAACGAGGCTAGAATGGGAAATCGAATGACGAATAGATGATTGAAGATTGAATAATAAAGAGGTGAATATGATTGGGCACTAAACCTAATAAGCAAATGCACACAAAGATAAGCAAGGAAAATAAGCTAGAACAAGCATAAAAGCTAGAAATGGTAAAAACACTTAAAACTTTTAAACTAAGACACAAATAAGCTCAAATAAACTTAAGACAAAACCAAATAAGCTAGACTAACTCTAAATAAGCAAATTCAGCAAGTAATTAAACTAAGTTAAACAAGAGAAACTCAGCAGTACTAACCACAGTACTAACAGTATTAACTATCAGTACTAACTTGGAGTTAGTACTGCTAGCTTTAAGTTAGTACTGTTAGCTTAGAGTTAGTACTGCTAGCTTTAACAAAACACAATGAAACAAGAAATAAGCAAATAAGCTAAAACAGATATTTAACTACCCCTAATAAGCACTTAGGCATAAGAATAAGCAACTGGAATAAACTAAAATGGCAAATAAGCTAAAAAGCTACAAACTGATAAACTATTAAAATTGCTTTGAAAAGGCGAATAAGCTTAAATAAGCTCTACTAAAGACAGTAAACGAAAATGGTTTAATCTACTCTAAAAAGCTAAGCAAATCTTAAATAAGCAGAAATAATAAGCTGATAAGCTAAAATGAACTAACAGTACTAACAGTTTTAACTACCAGTACTAACTTGGAGTTAGTACTGCTAGCCTTGAGTTAGTACTGCTAGCTTTAAAAATCCCAAAATAGAACCAGCAGTACTAACTATGGGTTAGTACTGCTTGTTCTAAACACCCCTTAAAGTTTTCAAAAATCATTTTTCTTTTTATTTTAAACTGATTTGGTCCTAATTTGTTAAAAACAGATTATCAAATAGCAAAATAAGACACTTATAAGCAGATTTCAATCAAGAATAAGCACTTAAATAAGCTGAATCAATCTAACAGTATTAACTCATAACTAACAGTACTAACTAAGAAATTTACACAAATCACTTTTAAACTAACAACTGAGCAAAATAAGCACTAAACATCATGATAAAGCATAAATAAGCAAATATAAGTAACAAATAAGCACTAATAGCAGTTCTGCAGTAAATAAGAAAAATAAGAAAAATAAAAACTTACAACTCCCTTGCTCAAAACAGGGTTAAACAAAGAGTCTACAAGCTCTAGCTTGTATGAAACAAGCTAGTGAGAGTCCATAAGCCCATCCAGAACTGGCTTATCATCCATAAGCTGTGGTACATTTGAGAGTGATTTTTGTGATTTTCTCTTAACTACTTAACTTTTTAGTTTACTTACTGAAAACAGCTTATAAATAAGCTTAAGTGAGAGCTTCTTAACACATTCTAAACACAAGTAAGAAAACTTAAGCAGTTAAATTTAAAAACTTGACTTTTTTAACTCACAAACTTCAAACTTCCATTAATTTGTAAAAAGAGTACAAGGCAGTAAAAATAAACTGAATTAAAAATGTTAAAGTGACTTAAAAATTACAATAAAACTAAGATAAGCTAAGTTTAACTAACTTTTTTCTAAGATGCCTCCAAGGCTTACAAAAGGCTCTATTTATAGCCGAAGCTTTCATTCTTGGGTCTTCCAACTGTGCTTCTTTTGTGAGAGCTTCACTAGGTGTTTTTGTTGTGTGAGGGACTTGATAAGAGTAATCTCAGCCATTCAATCTTCTTGTGTTTCTTTTTAAGTCAATCTAGCCATCGAAATTCTTGGAAAGTGGTGAAGGATTGCCAACATGGCAATTATAAAGCTGGGGGGAGATAGTGGAGGAGGGGGAAATATTTTATCCAGGGTGTTGAACGGGTTGCATGCAGGTATAAAGTATGGGCAACATCCCTAAGTACTTGGTTTTTTTTGTTGGGCGGGAAAGATGGGTTTTGTGTAGGTTGACAGCTTCGGTCCCTCAACTCTTATATCTTCATTGTAAACTTTGCCCCTTTTTTTAATACAACTTTAGGGGTTTGGCAGAACTGGCCCCTAAAGTTATACTTCACCCGGAAATTTCAATTTCAGCCCTTGTCTTTTTTTTTTGTAATACAACTTGAGGTTTGGCAGTTTTAGTCCCTCAAGTTGTATTTTCTTCATTTGGTTGACTTTTGACTTTTTCTGACTTTGGCTTCGATTTGACTTTGTCTTTTCCATCCCGTGCTTGGTTTGGTTGTTTTTGGCTTTGTTTTTCGTCCTTTTCTTGAATATCCGTTTCCTGCACAATTCAAAGCAAAACATACAAATACAGTGTATTTTTGGTACGTTTTTAGTCATTTAAGTCCGTTTTTAATGGAAAATGGTATGTGTAATTAAGCACATACCAGGAAGCACCCAGTTCCCAGCCTGTAGAATATTATTTAAAGCATACGATTAATGAAAAGCTAATCAAGGGACTAGTTGATAATAATAGGTTCAATGACTCCCTGTCAGGAGTCCGACTAGGAAAGATAAAAGAAAAGACCTATAATTTGTCACCTAGGAGGCATGTTTATGAAGCAATCCTCAAGGAAAAGATAACAAAGAAGGAGGACAACCAAAATCAATCTGTGTGTGGTATCCAATATCGAACAATGAATAGCATTATTACTTCCATTGAAAAGAGAAAAGCTCCAAGTAGCATTAATAACTACTGCTCTTAATGCTAGCAGTACAAATTTAATAAATCACGACCAAATAAGAATAGTAGTAACTGCTGATTTCAACCTAAGCATACTAAAAATTCAAGCAGCAGCATTAAGTAGTACAGTTCGAAAACCCAAGCAGTATTACAACACTGTGAATACTACTGGCAGATTAACTTCTGCATGCTGGCAGTATTAAACGTTTTAATGCTGGCGAGTATTAACTTTCAAGATTAGCATCATTAACGCATAGAAAGCGCATTAATATTCTTCTGTGGCGGTAAGTAAAAATCAACGAGCTTGGTATTAATTAACCTTGGCAGCACTAACAATAGACTTGGCAACATTAATAATATACGAGCAGCATAAACTTTTCCTTTGCTTGTTGCATACGACACCTTGTAACAGTACAAGTACAACTTCGAGTCCAAACAGTTGTAATCAACTCAACAAGCAGCATTAACCCATGAGCCAAGCAACAATAACCTCTCCGTTAACTCAACGGCTCAACGTAATAACAAGCAGTACAAAAAAATTTATTGGCAGTACTAACCAATATGTAGCAGTACTAACCATCACATACCTGCTGTTACTTTTTCTTGCGTTTTTGATGCTGCTGCTCCTTTTAAGAACCGAAACATCAACCTTCTCTTGACGTTGCCAACATGTTGTTTCAATATAATCACATGATCTGGATACACTTTTTTAGTGACACTTTTTTAGTCACTAAATTGTCACATTGATAATCATACACATAACGATCAGAATTAGGGTTTTTTCAACTTCTGATTCATCCCCAAAATCAACCACGAACACTTTTTTTTTTTTTTTTTTTTTTTTTTTTTTTTTTAACAACCCTTTAAAAGTGTCGCAAAAACCCTAAAATCACCAAAATCGCCCATAACATCAAAACAGAAGATCATACCTTCTTTTTCTTCATAGCACGACATCAACAAACCTTGTAGATCCTAGATCGAGAGCCACGAGGCTCTGATACCAATTGTGGAAACCTATAGATCTCCTTAGATCGTTATAGCTCAGGTGGTTTAGACCTTATCTAGGATAACGAAAACATTGAATATACGCAGCGGAATAAGAATAAGAACATCAATGTTAACAAACAAGGTTTTCTTTTATTGAACATAGCCCCAATTCTATGTGATCAAATCATAGAACGGTTACTCAACAATAACAAGGAATCAAATGATCCTTGAAGGCTAAACTCTAACGTCACCTAAGTATACAAAGTGTACACATACACTTTTGTATCTAAATCGACTCTCATATGAAGAACACACACTGGATATACACACACCCTTTCTGGCTTTTTCATAAACCTGATGCCCTGCCTCTCTAATAAACTAGAGAGGCTAGGTTAACAATAAAAACCTAGCTTACATATTAACAAACCTAATATTACATCTTAAGTCCTTATTGTTTCTTCTTTCTTCATTGTTGCATATAAGATTTTGTAATCATCAAATCAGAAACAGTACTAACAGAGAAAGTGATACAAACTACTTTTAAACTAAAAACTAATCAAGATAAGCACTAATCATTATGATAAAGCATAAATAAGTAACAAATAAGCACTATAAGCAGTTCTGCAGTAAATAAGAAAAATAAGAAAAAGAGAGACTTACAACACCCTTGCTCAAAACAGGGTCAGACAATAAATCTACAAGCTCTAGCTTGCATAAAACAAGCTAGTGAGAGTCCATAAGCCCATCCAGAAACTGCTTAATCATTCCATAAAAGTAACTGTGTGTTGTTAGAGATAATTTTTGTGATTTTCTCTTAACTACTTAACTTTTTATTTTTACTTAATGAAAACAGCTTATAAGTAAGCTGTATTGAGAGCTTTTTGAATACTAAACAACACAATTAAGAAATTTTGACACTTGGAATTGTAAATTGATTTAAAACCTCAAATTTGCATTAAAACTTGAAAGTGTTACAAAGCTGAAAATAAAAAGCATAGTAAATGACTATAAAATAAGCTGAGTTATACTAAAGAATTGAGCTAAACTACAACTAACTTTCTCACTCCCTACAAAGTTTACAAAGACTCTATTTAATAGCCGAAGCATCTTCTTTGGGACTTCTTTTCTTCTGTGTTACTTTGTAGAGACAAAAACCAAGTGTGCTATGTTGGTTAGTGATTCTAAAACAAATCCCAGCCTTCAATTTCTTTTGTGCTTCTTGGAGTCAATACGCAGCCAACAAAAACCTTAGGAATGGTGAGGGATTGCCAACATGGCACTTATACAGCTGGGGGGGGGGGGGGTTGATAGAGTGGTTGAAATGATTTATCTAGGGTGTTGAGTGGTTTTGCAGGGTAGAGGTATGGGACGACATGTCCAAGTTGCCTAGTTGTCGGGGTTTTTTGTTATGGCGGGAAAAAGAGAAGTTTGGGTAGGCTGGCAGCTTTGGCCCCTCACTTCTTATAACAAACTTCGCCAGTTTGCAATTTCAACCCTTGCACTTTTCCTTTTGCAATACAACTTGAGGTTTGGCAGTTTTAGTCCCTCAAGTTGTATTTTCTTCATGTGGCTGACTTTTGACTTTGACTGACTTTGGCTGACTTTTGCTTTTCCATCCCGTGCTTGGTTTGGTCGTTTTTGGATTTCTTTTTGAATATCCGTTCCTACATAATTCAAATACAAAACATACAAATACAATGTATCTTTGGTATGTTTTTAGTCTTTTAAGTCCGTTTTTAATGGAAAATGGTATGTGTAATTAAGCACATACCATGGAGACATTATCTATACGGCACGAAGTGCGTTGTGTTTATTGATCATAAGAGTTTACAACACATTCTTGATTAGAAAGATTTGAACATGAGACAACGTTGATGGTTAGAACTGTTAAGTGACTACGACTGCGAGATTCATTATCATCCAGGGAAGGCGAACGTGGTGGCTGATGCGCTAAGTCAAAAGGAAAGGATTAAGCCATTACGAGTTCGAGCCTTGGTTATGACTATTGGTATAAATCTTCCTAAGAGAATTTTGAATGCTCAAGATGAGGCAAGAAAAGAGGAGAATAACATAACTAAAGATTTGTGCGGTATGATTAAGAAGCTTGAACCCCATGCTGACAGAACGTTGTGTTTAAGGAATAGGAGTTGGATACCCTATTTTGGTGACTTGAGAGCTTTGATTATGCACGAGTCGCATAAGTCAAAGTATTCGATCTATGCTGGATCGGACAAGATATACCAAGATTTGAAGAAACTGTATTGGTGGCCCAATATGAAAGCTAAGATTGCCACCTATGTTCGTAAGTGTCTGACCTATGCCAAGGTCGAACAGTCGAATACCAAAAAACATCTGGTTGTTTGGTTTCAACATGTGATACCCGATGTGGAATGGGAAAATATTACAATGTATATTCGTTACTAATTGCTAAAGACGTCCCCCCGACTGGACAGACACAATTGGGTAAATATCGATTACCTTACTAAATCGCTCATTTCTACAAGTGAAGGAGAACACTCAAATGGAGAAGTTGACTGTGAAAATACGATTAAAGGAAGTAACACGAGCATTGGGTGTTCCAGTTTCGATCACTCGGATCAAGATAGTAGATTCACATCTCAATCTTAGAGTCTCTTCATAAGCCTTAGTACTCAATTGGATATGAGTACAACTTATCACCCTCAGACCGATGATCAAAGTTAAAGGACCATCCAAACCTTAGAAGATATGTTGCATGAGCTAGTGATCGATTTCGTAAAGGTTTGGGATAGGCATCTACTCCTTGGTGAGGAATTTTTCATACGACAATAGTTTATCATTCGAGTAATCAAAGCTGCACCATTCTAACACTAATGGTCGCTAGTTGTCGATTGCTTGTCTGTTAGAGCTGAGGTTGGGAGATGCTTAGCTTATCAGCCTAGAGATTGTTCATGAAACCTACTGAAAAGATCACCCAAATAAGAAACGTATTCAGGGCTGCACATGATAGACAAATAGAGCTACGTCGCAGTGAGCCATAAGCCATTATATTTCCCAAGTTGGCGATAAGGTTTTCTGAAATAACTGTTAGGTATCAAAAGGTCTTCTTGATGTTGCCATGAATTACTGCTAGCTACATGTTAGAGTTAATGCGCTCATCTAAGTTAAGTACTGCTAGAGACTCAAAGAAATAAGCTAAGTTTTTACTACAGCTTAGTAATAGTTTAGTACTGCTATGAAATATTAGTGTTGTCTGATGAACATTAAAGAAAAATGCTAAGTAGTTACTACTTTTAGTACAAGATAAGACTGCTCAGCTGAAGTTCATGCAGTTAGTGAAAATAGCTTGAAGTTCCTAATGCAGTGAATATCAAGTTAATGCTGCTAGTTATTACTGTTTTATAAATAAGTATTAAGTTGTTTATAGAAAAAGATTTTAGATACTTAGGGAATATGTAAGACGACTAGACACCTGGTGATAAAAAAGAGAGTTCCATAGGGCATCAAAGTTATGATGTACCAGAACCAAAAACCAAAAATCATCTTAGTCGTATAATTTCTTACTTCAAGGGCTTTGTAACCTAATACTTTGAGAGTAAACGTATTATTTATCATTTGTAATAATAAGAGCATAATTTGTTGAATTGTAATGTACATTAAATTAATGTTTCATTAAAAATTCATCTAAATATTAAAGATTAATTCCCTCAAAATCTTTAATATATTCAAACCAATTTCACTATATGTTGTGTTTAGATATATCTAATAAAACTAAACCTAAAACAAGCTTAAGGCAATGTGATCCTATTAAAAGTGGGATCAAAAAGTGGTAATCAGAGCTTGTTGAGAAGTTGTGGAATAAGCAGAACCTTTTTTGCTAAAAGATTGGATCAAGATTCTGCACACATGGTGGCTGCATCCTCAAAGTTTCCCATGCTCAAACCTGGTGAGTATGAATAGGAGGATGAACATTGAACAATAATCTAGAATGAAAGACTATGCACCGGGGGAAGTCATAAAGAAAGGTACAACCCCTACCAAAAACCAAAAATGTGGACGGAGTTAAAAACAGAGATGCCTACTACAAACTGCAGAAGAAAGGTCAAAGAAGATTTAGAGTGAAAGCTAGAAGTTACTTTAATGATGGGCATTCCCAAAAATACCAGTTTAAAGTTTAAGCTCTAATAAAGGATGCTAAAGAAGTTGCTGATAGACTATTGAAAAGAGTTTTGGGGGAATGCCCAGCTACAAGAAAGAACTTAAAGGAATCGTCTTAAGCAGCAATATGAAACTTAAACGCTTAACTTAGAGAGCTTGGATCAAACTTTGATAGGCTTATCAAAAGATTATGAGTCCAGTTAAGCTTTTTGGATGAAAAGCTTTCACAAGAAGATTTAATCAAAAGTATTAAAGATTTTGTCACCTGATGTGAACACCCAAGCAATAGTAATTGGAGGAATAAAGCTGATTTGATATCAATGAGCATGGGGATATAATCTACAACAACCACAAATGTATGAACCAGAAGTTAAAGGATGTCTGCTCAAGTTTCAAGCACACAGGAACACTGGCTTTTGGTGTCCTCTTCAAATAACAACACTAGCACACTCATGAAGCAGTTAATACTGCTCAAGTTAGTAAAATACTGCACAAGCAGTTAAACTGCTAGCACTCAAGTAATGTAGCTTTCTCTATAAAATATTGTAACTTGAGTGAAGCTAATATTTGTGTATTCTTGCTAGTCAACCACATAGTCCTCAACTAGTACATGAGACTTGTGTAAAAAAAAAAAAACACAAATCTATCCAGATGAGCATGGAAGAGATGGATTTAAGATGGTAAATGGCCATTGTAACTATGAGGGCAAGAAGGTTTTTGAAGAATACAGGAAGGAAGCTTACTGTTAATGGCAATGAGACTATTACTTTTGATAAGTCCAAAGTGGAGTACTACAACTGCCACAAGAAGGGGACATTTTACTAGGGAGTTCAAAGCTCTAAAGAATCAAGACAACAAGAAACAAGGAAAGCTCAATAAAAGAATGTGGGGTGGGGGGAGTGTGCCTGTGGAAATATCTACTACCACAGCTTTGGTGTCATGTGATGGTCTTGGTGGATATGACTAGAGTGATCAGGCAGAAGAAGGGCCTAATTATGCACTCATGGCTTTCTCATCATCTTCAAGTCCTGACTCAGAGGTATCTAATGATTCTATTTGTTCAAAATCTTGTTTGAAAACTGTTGAACTTCTTAAATCTCAAAATGATCAACTATTAAAAGATTTAAAGAAATATGAGTTAATGGTTCTAGGTTATAAGACAGGTTTAGAGTCAGTGGAAGAAAAACATAAAGTTTATAAAGCAAATGAGTCTATTTATTTACAAGATATTAAGGGCTTAAAATTTGAAATTCATATAGGAGAAATAACTATTAAAGAGCTTAGGAAGAAGCTTGAAATAGTTCAAAAAGAAAAAGATGGCATTCAACTTAATGTAGATAAATTTGAACATGCATATGAAAGTTTAAACAAGCTCATAGAGTGTCAGATAGTTGACAATTGCAAGAACGGTTTAGTCTAATAAAATTATAAAGCAGTTCCACCACCTACACAGGAAATTTTCATGCCTCCAACACCTGACTGTCTTACTACTGGTTAGATAAGTTTGTTACTAATCCTGTAGTTTGAGAACAGTAACGCTATGTCTAGTGAAAGAAGCGCCTAAGGAATTTAGGAAGTAATACGATGCCCCAAGTATTGAAGATGGACGACTCAGATGTTCTAATGAGGATGTGGTCTCACCTAAGACTGAAAATAAAGAAGTTAGACCTAGTAATTGGTTAAGAATGGAGTTTTCAAATCAAACACAGAAAAAACTACTAGGGAATACTGTTTAAACAAGTTGAGCTACATAGGCAAAACACTCACCAGTCAAAGAGAGCCAATCAAAGAAATTAGAACATATGATGTCCTCAAAAACTAGGAGAAGCAATTTTAAGATGTTTAATAAGGCATGCTATGTGTTGTGGAAGCTTTGATCATTTCAGGTTTGATTGCAATTCCAATCAAAAACAGTTTTCCAAAATTAAAGGATGGTAAAGCCATTTGATAAAAGTGTTTGTGAAGTATAAAAAACATTTTGCCTATCTGATAAAGTAAAGAGAGAAAAGAATTATCAAAAAATGGTAGTTTGGTATTCTTCCAAGTCTAACTTGCTTAGTTGTGATCCAACTAAAGATTTAAAAATATCTGGTTAGGGTACAAGAGAATATTCTTGGAGTATTTTTTGCTTGGAGAGAAAGGGGGAGAATTTGAAATTTGAATTTTAAATCTTTCAAACACATGTTAGATAAAGATGAATGAGTTGTATATGAGTTGTTGATAAGTGTAAAATACACATATCCATTTATGCTTAAAATAGCCCAAATAAACCCAAAACAGACCAAAAATGGCAAAAATATGCTTGTATTTGTGTTTTGTGTGTGCAGGTACGGATATATTAGAAATCACAAGAAAACCATCAAAAACAAGCAAACACGGACACGAGAACGGAAGAGTGAACAAAAGCCGGAAGCCAAAGCCAGAAAAAGTCAAATCTACAGTCAACTCCAGTCAATCTTGGTCAACAAAAGTCAACAAAACCCAAAATGTTTCAAAATAATCCCTCAACTTTCAGAAAAGTCCATAAATTGTCCTTGGGCCTTAATGGGCCTCAAAACCCTAAATAAACCTACCCGGATACCATAAGCCCAATACCTTAGCCCACTTTCCTTTTTCATAACTCCAGGGACTATTAATGTCATTTTTAAAAGAAGTTTTACACTACAATTGTGATAAACCAACCAAAAGGACGAATTTTGCCAAATCTCTAAAGTTTAAATATGATTTACCATGTGACAGTTGAAAATGGCGCCAAGCACTGTTCATCATCTTCTCTAGTTACCCACAGTTAAAAACAAGGGGCAAATGGATATTGAAGGTGCGATTGGTCAATTCAAGTGGTAAACAACATAAAGGCAAGGTTAAATTAGTCTAATCAAGTGATCTCATTAGCTCTCTCAAAGCTCAAGCCACGTAAGCTATGGAGAAAGCACAAGGTTATGTGGGTTTTTACACTATAATCACTCACACAACTAACACAATGTCACATCAATGGAATGACACGCTGGCAATCCTCAGATACACACAAAATGATCAAACGGCTCAAAATCATTTGGCAATGATTGGAAGAATGGAAGGTGGAGATTAAGAGGGCGTGGGTAAGAAGGCAGACCTAGAAGCTTCTTCTGAGGCTATAAATAAGCCCTCACCTCACACACACACCAGACTACTTTTTTTATCTTACACTTTTTAATTTTCCTTTTTCTAGTTTGTTAGTCATTTAGGTAGCTTAAGCTTTGCTTATTGTAATTTTCCTTTAAATCATGTAACTCTCTTTTATATAATGTGATGAAAGTTTTTATGCAATAAAATTTAGTGTTTGTCTTCATTATTCTAAATCTTTACTCATAAGCTCAATATTGTCTTAATAAGCTCTAATAAGCTCACATTCAGCTCTTTCAGTCTATAAGCTGAAATTGAGCTTACTTAATCCAGCCTTAATCATATCTAAACATATAATCAGCTTAAAATGACTAATTACCTTAGCTTTTGGAATTGTGAGCTTTTGGAAGGAGATCTAGAAATGGATGAGATCTCATGGACTATTACCCTAGCTTATTATTAAGCTAGGGAGCTTGTAGCTGCCTTAATTGGTTCCTCTTGTTTAGCTAGAGGCTTTGTAAGTTTCTCTTTAATTTCCTAAAGTTTTTGCTTTCAATAATTGTCTATTTACTTTCTATGCTTAAATCTGCTTATTTGCTTATAATAGTTGCTTATTTATGCTTAAATATATTTAATATTGCTTATTATATTAGTTAGATCATCTGTTTTTGATTAGGTAGTTAAAAATCTTAAGTTTTCATTTCTGTCATTATTAATCTATAAAAAACCAAAAATGGTAGAAAGTAGTGTAAATCTTAGATTGCTTGCTTATTCAGTTGTTAGTTTATGTTTAATAAGTTAGTTAAAAGTTGTTTTTCATCTGGGAATTAAGTTTTGATAAGTAGATCTTAGTTTTTAAAGCTTTTTCAAAACTGTCATGAATTTAAAGGGGTGTTTGGTTTAAGCTTATTTGACCTGAAAAAGTCAAATCTATTTGGTAAATTTTTTCTAAACATCTGAGGTTTCATAAGATAACAAGTTTTAAAAAGATTTGAGTACTTAGTTTGAAGTTAAAGTGATTTTGTAGCTTATTTAGCTAAGCTGTGCACCAGGGGAGCTTATCTCTATTTGTTTTCTAGCTTAAAGTTGATCTATGTCCTTTGAGCTTTAGTTTGTAAATATATTGTGTTCATACACATTCATTAAGAGTGTGTAGTGCAGGTATACCTCTTAAGGTATCCTGCAATTGTGGACTAGGCATTTGCCATTTGCACCAGCTAAGGCAGTTTCCACTACTGTCAATTCTAGTCCATTTTAGGTTAGCAAATCTAGGATTAAGGTTCTTAAAAGTGAGTAGTTTAAAGTTTAATCATAGCTTAATGTAAATTAGGTCTTAATTTTCATTTCTCTTCTTATTTGCTTAAGTTCAATTAGCTTTAAAAGTCACAAAAAAAGCCAAGAGCCAAAAACAGTAGTTAGAATAGTTTAGCTTTTAATATTTTAATTCTAGCTTATAGTGTTAGATTTTATAGTTTAAATAAGTAGCTTGTTAGTTGATTTATAAGTCTTCATAAGCTCAGTATCTATTTTGGCCTTTTAAGCATTTTAGCCTTTCTTAATTTTTAGCTTTTTTTAGTCATTTCCTGAGTTAGCTACTTTCATCATCAAATTTAAGTGTCTTTCAGTGTTTCTAGCTTAGATTTCTTTTCATTTTTAGATTGAGCAACTAATAAGCTATCTAGAACACCTTTCCTTTTTCATTTTGAGCTTAAAATGAGCTTTTTACAGCTTAATTAGTAAAACTGAAGGGAAGTCCTTAGTTACTGAAGACAGCTTATTGATAAGCTCTAATTGAGCTTATTTGTGCTTTTCAACCCTAAGTGCTTTTGTTAAAATTGTTCACTTCCATCTGTTCTCCAATTTTGTGTCTTTAATTTTTCATTTTAAGCACTTTTTAAAATTCAAGTGCTTAATGGACTTAGCTTGTTAACGGGTTGGGCCTCAAGGTAGGAATTGAAATTTTTAAGTTTCTTAATTAGTCCTTTGTATGTTAGTTCGTTTTCTTTGTTAGTCCCTTTAGCATTGCATAGTTAGTCCTTAGGTTAGTTTTTTTTATTAGTTTAATTAGTTTTTATAAATAATTAGGTTAGTTTTTAATAAGTTTAATTAAAGTTTAATAAAAAAGTAAAAATTAGGGCTTTTAATTTTCTAATTTTTTTGCACTTTTTCTTTTCGTCCTCAAAAGTTATATTTTTGTTATTAAAATTAAAAAAAATTCCAAAATTAAAAAATATAAAAAGTAAAAAAATTTCCTTTTCTTTTTAGTATAATTATTATTTAAAAAAAATCAAAAATATAAAAAAATTGTCCTTTAAAAAAGAAATAAAATTAACAAAGTTGGTAAAAGAACACTAACATATAATAATCTCAACGGAGGTATTATCATAATCAATTCCGGTGAACTTGTTGGTTCCCAAATCGAATCAAAGATTTAACACTTGCCATTTGTGTCTCTACGAAGTACGGCTCACCTTGAAAAGCAATTTTTGAGAGCTACCGTGAAGTAGTTGATTATTTGGTTTAAGTCTCTTCCGTGGAACCGTTAAAATTCATTGTTAATAAATATTCAAAAAAAAAATCAAATCTAAAAATATTAGTGTAATTTTTATTTGCTTTTTAATTTCTTTATTTTTAGTGCATGCGCACTCGATCTCAAGCTCGTAATCGAAATCGTCGACAACAACAATTAACAACGGTTATTGTTGAGGAACCCGAGTTTCCAATGGCCGACAATCGTACCATGGCTCAAATGCTACAAGCTCCCATCGAGGGATACGAAGATGCAATAGTTGTTCCACCGATAAATGCAAACAATTTTGAGCTTAAACAACCTTTGATTAATCTTGTGCAAAGTAATAAGTTCACGGGTAGACAAGACCCTCATAATCACTGGCATGTGCTTAATTACAATTACCATTTTCCATTAAATGGACTTAAATGACTAAAAACGTACCAAAAATACATTGTATTTGTATGTTTTGCATTTGTATTGTGCAGGAAACGGATATTCAAGAAAAGGAACAAAAAGAAAGGCAAAAACAAACAAATCCAAGTACGGAATGGAAAGGACAAAGTCAAAAGTCAGCCAAGTCAAAGAAAATACAATTTGAGGGGCTAAAACTGCCAAACCTCAAGTTGTATTACAAAAGATAAAAAGCAAGGGTTAAAATTACAAACCGGCAAAGATTGCATTCAAAGTTATATAACTTGAGGGGACAAAACTGCCTACTTACCTAAAAGCCTTCTTTCCCGCCCCAACAAAAACCCAGGTACAACTTGGATGTCGTCCCATACCTTCTACCCTGCAAAACCACTCAACACCCTAGCCAAAATCATTTTATCCACCCTACTATTTCCCCCCAGCTGTATAAAGGCCATGTTGGCAATCCCTCACCATTCCCAAGTATTGTCAATGGCTGAGATGGATTCCAAAGAAGCACAAAAGAAATTGAAGGCTGGGATTTGCTTGAGAATTACCTCACACAACAAGCACACTTGTTTTTGCTCTCACAAAAGAAGCACAAGCTGCAAGTCTAAGAGATGAAGACTTCGGCTATTTATAAGAGCCTTTTGTAAGCCTTTGAGGCAGTTAGTTTTTATGCTAGTCTTTAGTTTTTAATCTTAAAAATAATTTAGCTTATTTTCAGTTTGTTTTAAGTCATTTACAGCTTCTACTTTCAGCTTTGTAACACTTTCAAGTTTCAAAGCAATTTGAGTTTTTTAAGTCAATTTACAATTTCAAGTGTTAAGTTTCTTAATTGTGTTGTTTTGTGTTCAAAAAGCTATCAATACAGCTTGTTTATAAGCTGCCTTAATTAAGTAATATTAAAAAGTTAAGTAGTTAAGATTTTTATAAGCCATTCTTTTCCCCATAATGGAAATTTCTAATTCATATTATTTTACAGTGTCTAAGTTCAAAGACTACTGCCTGGAATGAGTTTAGTAGTACTATGGCATCTACCATTACCTGTTTAGCTACAAACCAGAAATTTAATTTTTCAAAATTTATTTTTGAAAGTATGATTAGAAACTTGGATAATTTGTCTAGCAAATTTTTGATGTATCCAAGGTTTGTACAAGTATTTTTGGATCAACAACTTGATGGGATGTTAACTCATAAGAGAATATATATTGAACCCTCTCACACTAAAATGATTTTTGGAAATATGAGAAGGGTAGGCAAATGTTTTTTTGGTAGAGTAACACCGTTATTTCAAACAATGGTGGTACAAAACCAATCACAATTGGGTGAAGGTTTAGCAATTCCATCTGATCCCTATCATACACCCACCTTTATTCAACCATCTCCTTAACCTCAAAAGACACAATAACTTAGGAAGCCTAAAAGAAAGGACACTCAGGAACCACAGTCTAGTGATCCTATTGAAAATGTTACAGATGAGGTTATCCATAAGGAGTTGGGTGACAGTTTGGTGAGGGCTGCCACTACTTCTTCTAGCTTAGAAGGAGAGAAGGACAGTGGTAACATCAATAAGACCAAATACAAGGCACCACCTAATGAATCTAGTTCCCTATGAACTATTTCAGGTGGTGGTCCCAGGTGCCAAGAAACCATAGGGGATACTATTGCTCAAACTAGGTTTGAGAGTGTATCTAAACATTCTAATGATTCACTGCTCGCAAGAGGTAACACACTTTGAAGTGATGAGGATAGACTTAAACTTAATGAATTGATGGAACTATGTACCACTTTACAAAGCAGGGTTCTTGATTTGGAGAAGACAAAGACCACTTAACATAATGAGATTGCTAGTTTGAAAAGGAGGGTCAAGAAGCTTGAAAAGAAAAATAGGTCAAGAACTCATAGGCTGAAGAGATTTTACCAAGTTGGTTTGACAGCTAGGGTAGAATCCTCTGATAATGAAGAAAGTTTGGGTGAGGATGCATCCAAATAGTGGAGGATTGATGCTATTGATGCAGATGAAGAAATTACATTGGTTAGTGTTCATGACGTGAATGTTTTAGATGGTGAGAAGGTGTTTGTTGCAGAATAAGAAGTTGCTGCTAATGAAAAAGATGATGAACTTAATGTTGTTGAAGAAGTAGCTGAAGTTATTAACACTGCTACGTTAATTACTGATACAACAACTCTTAGTGCTGCTACAATAACTACTGATTATGATGGTGATATTACTTTCGCTCAAGCACTTATAGAAATGAAGAGTACAAAACCCAAGGTGAAAGGGGTTGTTATACAAGAGCTGGGTGAATCTACAACAACAATATCTTCACAACTATCTTCACAACAATCACAAGACAAAGGTAAAGGGATATTGATAGAACCTGTAAAGTCTATGAACAAGAAAGATCTAATCAGGCTTGATGAAGAAGTTACTTTAAAATTACAAGCTGAATTTGATGAAGAAGAAAGACTTGCAAGAGAGAAAGCTAAAAAAGTAGAAGAAGCCAATATTGCCTTGATTAAAACATGGGATGATATACAGGCAAAGATTGATGCTGATTATCAATTGGTTGAAAGAATACAAGCATAAGAACAAGAAGAGTTGTCTATTGAAGAAAAGGCTACATTATTTCAACAACTCTTAGAGAAAAGAAGAAAGCATTTTGTAGCTAAAAGAGCAAAAGAGAAAAGAAACAAACCACCAACAAAAGCTCAACAAAGATAGATAATGCGTACTTACCTAAAGCACATGGAAGGATACAAGCTCAAAGATTTGAAGTTGAAAGAGTTTGATTCTATCCAAGAGATTTTTAACATAGCATTCAAAAGGGTAAATACATTTGAAGGCTTCAGAACAGAGTTGGTAGAAGGCAAAGAAAAGAGAGCAAGAACATATATAATACAAGAGATTACAAAGAAGCAAAAAGTGGAAGATGACAAAGAAACAACAGAGCTTAAACAGTTAATGAAAATTATTGTTGACTGTTAAGTATCTAAGTAGCAATTGATGCTATACCTTTAGCTGTTAAGTCTCCAAGTATTATTGACTGAAATATTTATAAAGAAGGAAGAAAAAGCTATTATCAAATAATGAGAGCTAATGAAAAGTCTCAAATGTACATGTTCTTTAGTCAAATGCTTAAAAGTTTTGACAAGGAAGATTTGGAAGATCTGTACAAGTTGGTAAAAGCTAAATATGAGTCAACAAGACCAGTGGAAGACTTGGATTTGTTGTTATGAGGTAATTTGAAAATAATGTTTGAACCACATGTAGAAGATGAAGTATAGAGGAATCAACAAAAATACAAAGTGTTGGATTTGAAGCTATATGACTACTATGGAGTACATTCCTTGATGATGCAACATGTGCATATTTATATGTTGGTAGAAAAGAAGTATCCCCTTGCACCACTTACACTTTCAATGATGTTGGAAAAGAAGCTTAATATTGATTATGAAAGTGAAATGGCTTATCAGCTTCTTAAACACATCATAAAATAACTTAAGAAGTAAAGAAGTGTTTGGAAGCATCCTGCTGGTGTTGATGAAGCTTTAAATGAAGAAACTTGATGATTTTGAAGAAGAATATCAAGTTTAGGGGAGGATTGTTGGGATTAAAAGTCTTTTTGATGTTGTTTGGATTACTGCTGCTCATATTTTTGTTAATGCTGCTCAGCTGGATTTAGTGATGTTCATGAACTTCAAAGAAAATATGCTAAGTAGTTACTACTGCTAGTACAAAGTTACTATTGCTAATACAAAGTTAAGACTGCTCAGCTGAAGTTAATGTTGTTAGTGAAAATATGCTTGGAGTTAGTACTGCTAGTGAATATCAAGTTAATGCTGCTAGTTAGTACTGCTTATATGATATGTATTAGTTGTTTATAGAAAAGATTTTAGATACTTAGGAAAGTATTGTAAGCCGACTAGGACTCTTTGGGTATAAAAGGAGGTCCTAGGGCATAGAGTTTGATATACAACTAGACGTATAATTCATAGCTTCAAGGTCTTTGTAACCCTAATACTTTGAGAGTATTCGTATTATTATCATTAATAATATTGGAGCTTATTTGTTGAATTATATTTTCATAGAATTACTGTTTCATTAATAATTCTTATTAATATTAAAGATTAGATTCTGCGTAATCTTTAATATATTTAAACAAATCTTTTACTATAGTTGTGTTAGATTTATCTAATATAACTAAACCAAAAACAAGCTTAAGAAATTCGATCTATTGAAGTGGGATCAACAACATTCTAATTTCATTCCCCCACTTGAATTATACAACATCCTCGTTGTATAGATAAAACATTACATACGAGAATTAAAAAGAATTAGAATGAAAAACTCCCATGATATTTGCTCAGTAGATTCTCTATTTTGAGTTTATTAGCAAGATTATGTTGAACAGCCGCCTTGAAGTTTCAAGACTCTAACACTTTAAGATCTCCAGATTTGTAAATTCTCCACCAATATTCGTCGAGGTCCTGTATAAAATATAGGAAAAAAACATGTATTCCTATCTTGGTACCTACGGTTAATTTAAACAAAACTAAACAAACTAAATACGGGTCAGTTTTGGTGAATACGCCATATCATGTGCATGAATATGCCATATTACCAGAACTGACAATAATGTTTTTAAAGTGCATAAAAAGTAAAGACTGATAACGTCCAGACAATCAATACGCCGTATGGTATGGAGCGGATACGCCGTATTGATGTCTAGGAAGACAGACTCGATAAAAATAAATAACAATCTGGGTTGTCTCTCGGGAAGCACTTTTGTTTATAGCAATGTCTTTAAGTTAGACTTGTCTTTAGCTTCTCACTCGGTGCGTGTAACCATCCATCCTTCGTCCATTATTTGAAAGATTTCCTGGTAAGCTCGGCACACCTCTTCACTTGTGATTATAAGATCGTCGTATTCGTCTTCTTTTACAACAACACATTCTTCTTCATCTTTGACCGAATATTTGATCATCTTGTATCTTTTTATTTGGCAAACCGACACCTTGCGAGTTTTTATACCACATAACTCATGTCCTTCTTTATGAGTTTCATTTTCATATTCTCTTTCATCATAATTGTGGTAGTAAATCTCATGGCTCTTCCATCTTTTCCAACAATCATTGCTTGATTCATCATCACTGATCAAGTCCTCCATGATAGCTTTATTTCGTAAAGCTTCATCTTTTAGTTCGCTATCTTCTAGAGCCTCGTACCATTCAAGGTCTTGGTAATGAAGCGAGTTTCCAATATGGTAAGCTCCGAGAAAATTTTCCTCCATTACAATAACCATCCTCTCTCCAACTACAGGTTGGCCATTCCGAACATCCAGTTTTATAGTTGAAAGGCTTGCAAGTATGTTTGACTGGTTTCGGTTCCTTCTATATTCCATTATCAAGCCATGGCTTGTCATACACCCATGGTACATTCTCGTTCCATTCATAGATCCAGTCGTCTTTATAATCTTCATAGGTTTTAAACCTCACAATATCCTTTGTAAGTAAGTCTGGATCAACTTTGAGAATGTAATTAAATTCATTAAATGCCAAACAGAGAGGTGTCCCGTAGTCAAAAACGTCAGTTTCTATCTTAAAATTTTTGGCAGTTTCTTCCTTATCACTCCAATATTTTTCAAGATCAGAAGATTCATCATCAGATACTTCAATTTCATCACCACCTATTTTCCAATAATCCCACAAAGCTCCCTGGGTGAATATATCCATTGCTTTATAGTTTACGAACTCTGTATTCCACCCCTTGTTCCTCCTACTCCTAAAAGCATTGTTGTGCAGATCATCAAAGATTTTTCCTTTCAGCTCATAAGTATTTTTCCCATTAACTATAGTACTTGTAATCCCGGAATAGTAATCTGCTTTGTCATTACGCGTAAATGTTTCCATACTTGACTTCTTTCCCTTATCCGCCATCACTTCTTCAATCGACTAGCTCTAATAAGAATTATCTGTAACAAGGGTAAAAATATCAGTAGGATTTGCTCTAAAGAAAGATAGAAAAATTTTTAGCACGAAAATCAAATATAAAAACTTAGGATTCTGATTCTGTTCCAGATGATCAATATGCTGTATCCAATGGAGGTGGATACGTTGTATTAATCTTTTGAGTGAATACGTTGTATTGGACAAAAAGTTGGATACGTCGTATCCAATGGAAGTGGATACGCCGTATCGAGTTATCTACCAGAATAGTGTATTAGCAAAATAATTAAATTAAACACACGAATATACAAGCAAATAATTAAACTAACAAATATACAAAAATATATAGAATATACAAGAATACACACTAATCTAATTTACACTACCCCTAAGGGTTAGATCTAATGTTAAAAACCAAGATATAAAATAAAAATCAAGATAAATTTTCACTCCCCGGCAACGGCGCCAAACACTTAATGTGTCGTTGTGTGGTGTATATTTTTATGATTCAAGTTTTAAATTTATATTTTTCCGACTTAACCAAAAACAACACTTTAACGGGCAGTGTACCCGATCGATAGTAGTTTCGTGGTAAGTAGGGTGTCGAACAGTTGAAGCGAGGTTAAATCTCTTAATTTATTTATATTTTGGTTATCTAATCTAAGTTAATTCTAATCTAAGTCAAACCTATGATAATTCTATGTTAGTTCTAATCCTAATTCTAACAGGTAAAGGGGGGTTTCAGCTTGAGAGACTAGCATGGGTTTGGTTGGTGACTACAATTAATCTAAGACACTTTAACCCACGCAAGCAAATTAACAAAAGATAAAAGAGCGGTCAAGCCTTATGATAGAAAACTGTATTAGCCATCATTAATCCAATTAGAAGTTGGTTTGTTTATTCAGTGCAATGATTACTTATCTCGAAGAGGCATATCATTCTTAGACTTAGGCGGGACTTCATCCTAAGACCTTGATGTGTGCTTAAACACACATCATTTATGACCCTAGAAAACACATTAAAACAGACTAAAAACATGAAAAATACTTAATATTATTGCAAATATTTTTGGTTTGTGTTTTTATGTCTTGCAGGTACTAAGGATTAAAACAAAGCAAAAACAGGAATTATCGGGCTCGATTTGATCAAGTTTAACTATTATTCAAGATCAAGATGAAGTCGTGAAAATTTCTCGAGCATGCCATTGGAAAGAGCGCAAGATTACCAGTTCGACGGTGCTTTCATTACTTATTGGGCCAGCCCGTAACCTATTTAATGGGCCGAGCCAGCCCAATCTAGCAAAAACCCAACAAAGCCCATTACACAAATCTGAAATAAAAGTATTAAAGTGTGGGTGACGTCATCATTTCATCACCTCACGTGCCCTTAAATTAAATACTGGAATACCACGTGAGGTTCCACTATCAAGGAATGGTCGAGTAGTAAATGGCCACGTAGCGGGGAAAATTTGTATAAACTTTCAATTCAATGCATAATGATCTAAAGGAAGAATTTGGTGCGTACGAGGTAAGTAAACTCAAAGGGGCACGTGTCGCTTGATGAACGGCTGGATCAGCCTGCTGTACACACCCGATCCGTGGGAAGGTTATTACTCGCCAATGATTGGCCAATCATTATAGCGGTTAGTGTGCAATTTTAAAATTTATACCATCGAGCTTGCCTATAAATGGACATGCTCCCTCACACTTTTAGACATGAGGATTTATATTTTTTTAAAAGTTTTCTCTCTAGGTTTTAGCTAATTTTCAGTTTAGATTAGCTTATTTCGAATTCTCTGCTTATTGTAAAGCTGCTCATCAGCTTATTTCAATCATATTGTAAACCTTTTGAATTAATGAAAAAATGTTTGGTTAGCTTATTCCTTTAGCTTAATTCTTCTTTTTCTTCTCTTAAGCTTATTCTCAAATAAGCTACTCTTCTAAACTTATCTTCACATCTTATTCATTCTAAAATGACTAAAAAGCTTTTAGATCTGATCCTATAAGCTATAACAAGCTTATTTGATTTCATATCATAGTTTTTTTAGCACTTTCATATGTAATAAGCTAGAATAAGTTTAGATCTAGCTTATTTTCATGTTTAAGCTAATTTACTTTTCTTATGAGCTCTTTTTATCAGAATTAATAAGCTTCTAAATAGCTTATTCGACTTTGTTAGAGTTTAAATTGTTTAGATTAGTTTCATCTTAGCTTATTTGCTTATTCGAGTTGAGAATTATGTCATTTAAGTGCTGTTAGCTTATTAAAATTCATAGTTGCTATTTTTGTTTGTTTATAAGTGATTGTTGTTGCTTATTTGGTTTAGATTTCGCATAGCTTATTGATTCTCATATAGATTCGTGATATAAAAGTGCTTATTGTCTTTAGTAGTTCTCATTATAGCTTATTACTCTTTTGAATTCATGTTCTAGTTAAGCCTTTATAATCACAGTGCTAATTAATTCTCGATTGCTTATTTGTAGTGCTTATTAGATATATTTCTAGTTTAAGATTTCTAGTGCTTATTCGGTTTTAGCTTGTTTAGTATTCATTGCTTGCTCGTTGCTATTTGAAATTAATTGTTGGTATAATTGTTATTGTGGCTTATTCTGTGAGCTTATCATATACCCTGGCTTATTCGTATTAGCTTATCCAGTGCTTTTGGAATACTTCTGAGATGCGTTTGGTTTGTAGAATTCATCAATTGGGCATGCGTTAGTATCTTGGGCTTTTAATTGCTAATGAACTGGACCACATTCGACTTTAACTAGGCCACATTCGATTTTAATTGGGCCATGTGGTTAACTTCAAATGTGTAATTTGTTAATTAGGCATACGTTTGATTTGAGTAGTTAACTGTTAGGCCAAGTGGTTCATTGCTAATTGATATAACTATTTTATCATAGCAGTTTGTGTTTGTTTTTTTTCGCTTTTGATACCGGTAATTCATGAGGCGTAGAGCTTAAGGGTTTAGTAAGCTAGATAGAATTTGATTATTTTCTTTAGCTTATTAAATTGGGTGGTTATCGTTTATCTGCGGCCCTTCAATTAGGTTCCATTTTCTATCCTATTTCAATTCATTAGTGTAGAATTATTAGTATAAAATGTTAGATTTGTTTTGTTGATTATTATGCTTAGTGAGTAGTTTTTATTAGTGCTTGTTAAGTAATATTGTGAATTAGGAATTAAGTGTGAATTTGAAAAAGGTTTAGTTGATTAATAATTTTTTAGATTATTTAGATTTGTCATTTGGTTGTTTGAAGGGCAAAATCCAGAAAATAATCAAATGACACATCTAGTAATTAATATATTTTTAAGAGATTTTTGTCAATATAAACCAACGTTGTGAGAGAATCATATTTTCTAAGGATAATAATTCGTTAATAAACCTTAATTCACACTTGAGGAACTTTTCACGTCACTTAGCAAGCATATTAATCTTATAAATCTTTTAGATCATTTTAGCATAATTATCATAGTTTAATTGATTAGTATAATTCTAGTATTAATATTAGTATAATTTTTAGTATTGAAAAAATTAGTTTTCTAAAAGTAGTTTAAGTTCTAAAATCAAAATCTTAAAAGATAATCAAGCATTTTACTTCAAAACATAAACGTGGTTTTCAATTCAAATCTCATTGGGATTTTGACACTCGAAAGATTGATCATTTTTTGTCCTCAAGCAATTTTCACATCAAAAGGGAATTACTATATTATATTACCCGACACATTTCCTACGTATCAGACCTAGACACATTAATTCTGTCACAATTAAGGCATCCGTATAAAGCATCCTTATTACCTGATTATAATCTATCTTAGGGATTAAAGCAATGGTGATCTTGTTAAACCCTAGCTCATAGAGACTTTACCCACTTACTGCTTAATGGCAATTTATACTCTATTAGTCCTCTTGTCCAACTATCCAATGGATCTGAACATTATTTGTTGAATTATCTAGATTCACCTACTAGTCAACATGTTTAATAAACCAAAGGCAATTTCCATTAACTAGTTAAGCCAGAAGCGTATCCTTAGCACGATTTTAGAAGGACAATATTTATGATCCTATGATTCTAGATTTATAAATTACTATATGGAGAGCTATCCCGATATCTAGATTACTTGGTCCGTATCACTAGATCCAGTTAAATGATAAGTAGCATACAAAAGCACGTAAACAAGTATATTGATTAACATAAACAAGCATACAACGATAAATTAAGCATCAAGATATAAACAAAACCAAACATTCAGATCTTCATAATAATGGCTAATACCCAAAGGTATTAGCCTTCAAACATCATAATTAATACAAGAGTAATTGTTTTAGCCAAGGTAAACTAACCGAGTTAACGAATGATACAAAAAACTGAACGATTACAAAAGTATAAGAAATTACACGTTGTCTTCTATGGATTGGAATGCATTGCAAGACCTCTTCTGCTCTTTTTGTCCTCTGAAAATCAACTTTTGTGGTTTAGGTATTGAGAATATGATTTAGCACACTTAAAACTCATTTTTGAGATTTCTATTTATACTATCTGGAAGTCGGTTCGATACGGCGTATCCAATGGGTTGGATATGGCGTATTAGAGTTTCTTGGAGTAAGGACCATGTTTGATATCTTCTAGAATATTTTATTCCCATAAAGCTTGAATACGGCGTATTGGAGTTTCTTGGTAGTCAGAATCATTAATCATCGAAATATCTTTGTTTAAGCTCCAGAATGCGCGCCTTTTGCTAATATTTACCAAGTACTCCATAATTACTGCAATTCTTAAATACAAATGATTAAGTAACAATTCTTTGCAATAATTATACAAAATGGGTTAATTACATGGGATAAATAATACTATAAAATAGATGATATTTGATGTCATCAAAGGTCTTTGGTTATATGAGTTTGAAGGTCTCATATTTGGTGTGGGTAAAATAGGTTTATGGTCAACTCAAGGTTGAGTGTATCCAAGTCCATTATGTGAGACCAAGTGATATCCTTTGTGTCTTATTTCCACTCTTGTAATGGTGCTTGGGAACCTCGAGTGTTTGTAAAATAAGTTTGAGGTACTATGGGTATAACAAAGCTATTTGAGGAATTTCCGTTTTGACTTTATTTTACAAACACTATTGGTTTGTTTAGGCTTACAGAAGTGGTTTTCTCATTTTTATAAAATCCAAGACCTTCTTTATCTTGGGACAACTTTTGACGACTTAACATATCGTCAAAAAAAATGCTACTCTTTTTAAATTTTGAGAAATTCAATGCTTCATCTTGAAGCTTGGAAACGTTATATTTTAAAGCATCAACCTCTTAGGTGAGTACATCACACTTTATGCAAGGTTCAACCACCTTTTTATCATTTACAAGTTTCTTTACTTCAAATTCAAGATCATTGATTTTACTTAAGAGTTTTGATTTCTCACTTTCAAGAGAGCTTTTTTCTTTTAAAAGTTTTTCAAATGTTTTAGTAAAATCTTTGTTAAACCTTAGGAGTTCCTCATTCTCCTTTTGCAATTCTATAATATCTAAATTTTTATTGGAAGTAGAAGGTTTAGGTTGTACCTCTTATGAGTCAATCACCATGAAACAAGTTGCGTCATTTTGAAGTTCATCACCGTCTTCACTATCACTCCAAGCTCTTTCAACAAAATCCTTGTTTTCTTTGGGCTTGGGACATTCACTAATGAAGTGACCTTATTTGCCTCAATTGTAGCAACCTCGCCTTTGTCTTAAGCTTTCACCTCCTTTGTTTCCAAAACCATTTCCATCTCCTCTTCCGAATCTATTGGCATCATTGTCGAAATGGTTGCCACGCTCGAATCGATTACCTTTGCGGAAGAACTTATGGAAGTTCCTAGCCATTAAGTTGAATTCTTTGGCCTCTTCTTCATCTACGTCTTTATCACTTACTCCTTGACTATCAATATCATTGTTAGTTTGTTCCCTAGTGACTTTAGCTTTAAAGGCTAACGACTTGACCTTTTCCTTGGTGGTCTTGGAAGCTACGCCATCATTTTCCAAGATTATTTCGTAGACCTTAAGGTTGTCGATTAGCTCGTTAAGAGGAAGTGAAGCTAATTCTTTGGCTTCTTAAATGTCCATCACCTTGGCTCTTTATTTTAATGGAAGAGCACGAAGAAAGTTTCTCATATGATTCTTGCTAGAATAGTCTTGTTCTAAAGATTTAAAATTTGTGATAATAGCATTGAATCTTATGAAGCCGCTGTCAATAGTTTCTTTACTTGAGATTGAGAACTTCTAATATTGGTGAGTGAGAAGATAAATCTGGCAATCCTTGACTTGTGAATCACCTTAGTGAGTCAGGATAAGTGTATGCCAAAACTCCTTGGCGGTTTTACACATAAAGACTCATTCACACTCTTTACGCGGTAGGGCATTGTAAAGAGTCATATTGGCTTTGTTGCTTTTGCTAAGTTGCTTCTTTTGATCATCTTTAAGAAGTTCATATGGTGTTTCAACTTTCATCTTTGTTTTCGGGTCAATTATCATGAAAACAAAGTCTCCGTTTTGAATGACTTGCCATAAGTCAATATCTTTAGACTTAATGTATGTCACAAAGCGGGTTTCCCAAAAGCAAAATCCTTCGACCTCTATCAAAGGCTGTCTTTGCATAGATCACCCCTCGATATAGTTCTCTTAAGCCATGGATCTTTACTTAAAATATCTTCTCGGGAAGGCTTTAATACTTGAAAACTTGAGTAAACTGCTCTAATACCAATTTTATAATCGTAGAGGGGGGTGAATATGGTTTTCTTGACTTCTTTCAAGTTTACAAAACTTCAAGTCTCTAAGGAACCGAATGTTGTACTAATCTACTTTAGAATGAGAACAATAAGTAAATAGAGAGAGAGACTATGATATATACTGGTTTGGGAAGGGGGCTTTAGTCCTTCTATATGTCCAGTTATGAATCAACGACACCTATACTATTTCTAGTATAATCCTTATGGTGGACTAAAAACCTTATTAGAATTCACTCCACCGATAACTAAGATCAGTGCTCATAAAGAAGAGCTACTCTCTATAGTATTCCTCCCTTAAAATCCACCCCTAAGAACCTGTGATTCGACTTAACCTCTAGGATCACTTAGATCAACTAAGACCATTAAGAACTTTCCCTTGGAAGCTTACCAAACCCCTACTAGATCCATAATGATCTAGGCTTGCTCATAATGATACAAGACTTCCCTTACAACCAAATTTAATGTTAGGAATTATAGTTTTGATGAGACAAAAGAACAAAAGAATGAAACAAAAGGATCAGAATCATCATTAAAGAATTCTACAAGCTAGTGGAGAATTATGGAAGATTTGGTCAAAGATATCAAAAGATGAAGATTCTGGAAGATCTCTTTAAGAAGATAAATATAACAGAAGATATTTCTTAATGTTTAAAAAGATTTACTTGTTTATATCTTTATGTCAACTTCCTTTGTAAGTCATGATATCTCTATATAAAGAGATCATAGACACATAGTTTTAGTACGCAGAAAAACGTGTGTATGTGTGTGCAAGAGTTAGAGATGTAGTCTATAGTGGTGGTGTAGCCTCAAGGTCAAGGTAACTTGATCCTGTTACAGATTAGTTGTAACCGTTATATTCTGATCAAATATAATTGGGGCTTGGAGTGTATGATAATGAATATGGTGGTTTCGTTTTATGGGTCGCTTTTGAACGCATACAAAATTCGAATACCATATCAGTTGTTGTGATATGTATCTAAATGGGCTGAAGACAAGCTTACCAAACAATCGATGCCAGAGTTGTTATTAGTTTTCTTAAGAAACTTTTTTTCTACCATTTCGATTGTCCAAAGCTCCATAAGCGTACTGAGGAATTCAATTCTGCAACAAGATAAATGGAAAAAATTATGAAAAGTTATGTAGTTAACACTAACCGATTCTCTTATAATATCACCTCAAATAAGTGGTCAAGTTGAAAACACGAATAAAGCTCTTAAAAGAATTCTTGAAAAAACTGTTAAAGACAATCTTGCTATCTGTCAAGAAAAACTTAATGATGTTGTGGGCTTTTCGTACGCTTTACAAAACACAAACCGGAAAACACCATAAAACTCTGGTATACGTAAAAACTGCCACTATCAATTTTGAAATTGATAATAGTGCCATTACTAGGCCCTGGGAAAAACTGTAACCCAGTATATCAATCGTGTGGTGAAAAACGCATGTTTCAATTACACGAGTTAGACGAACTTCGACATCAAGCCTATGAAAACTCTCATCTATACAAGGCAAGAACTAAAGTCTGGCATGACATGAAACTCAAGATGAGAAAAGAATTCAAGCATGGAACAGTGTTACTCTTTTATTTCTTTTTTTTTTTTTATAAAATATAATTCAAAACAGTAAAAACTCAGATCTTGGCTGTAGGACACATACGTAGTGAAACATCAATATCCATCTGGATATGTTGAACTATATGGAAAAGATGGAAAAACATTTGTTATTAACGGCCATCGACTAAAGTTATATCATGAGAAGAAGATTATAATGACCAAAGGGAAGCAGTCACTCCCTTTTTTCTGAAAGAATGAACTCCAAAAGCAGGAGTCTAGCTAACGACTCTCTTAAAAATTAAGCGCTTCTCGGGAGGCAACCCTCCTCCACTAAAAACTAAAAAAACCAAAAATATTTTCTTTTTTTGTGCTTTTGTGTTTACTTTTATGCAGGTAATATAGCTTAAATCTGGAAAATTATAGAGTATGCTCAAGGATTATATAAAATAAAAAAAAATTCTCGAGCTACATTTCTCTATGCTACTGGAAGACGTTTTACTTAATTTTCCCTATTTTCTAGTTATCAGTTATCACATTGAAGACAATGTTCAACTTAAGTGTGGAGGGGAGCCAAATAGGAAAAATTAATCATATTCCTCCATGTTTGTCCTACCAAAATATTTTACAACTAAATTTTTTTAAAAAATTAACTATATGCTTTTCTTTATATCTTATGCTATTCGTAAGGCCAAATCTAAACCAGATTGACATCATACTAGCACAAAACCAGTCCACTAAATTATGAGAATTTAAAGCCTTAGAAATATTCTAGTACCCACCTTTGGTACCTAAGATAATTGATGCCTTTAGCTTGTTCGAGTTAAGGTTTGAATGCAATTACAAGTATCTCATTCGTCGTTAGGGCTGTGTATTTGTAATTTGTCGCCTTTTCTAGAGCAATGGTATTGGTTGAAAATTATATTTGAGTGAGTCAGTAATTTGGTAGCTCTAGAACTTGTGCATGATCATCATTTACTATTTCCGCTATGCATATTCTTTATGTTCATTGTTATTATTATCCTAGATATAAAGATCTAAACAATCTGAGCTATAAACGATCCTAAGAGCTATCACGTGTTTTAGTTCTACCAGGTGGTATTAGAGCCTCATGGCTCTCAATATAGGATCTACAAGGTGTTTTTGATGTCGTGTTTTGAAGAAAAGAAGGTTAAAATTTTCTGCTTTTGAAGTTAGGTCAAATCGATGCAATTAGGGTTTTGTACAAACCCTAAATCTGATAAAAATAGGATGTACAGTTTCTTGTATGTGTTAGCAGCTTGGTGTTTCATGAAGGCGTGATGGTTGCAACTTAAATTACTTTGATTGTCGACTGAAGTTACTGGTTGACAACAAGTATTCGAGTTAGTTTCAATTGATTGGGCTCGAACTGGGTAAAGGAAGGTTTTATACAATAGCAAAACGTTTATACAGAGCAAAATGTTTATACAGTTACAAGAGTATATGGTGATGCTTGTTATTTGTTTCTACTGCCAACACAAAACAAAGGAGAAGATCAAATCATGGCTTAAAAGGTTACAACTGTTGTTATTGCTTACTACTCGAATTTGTGACAGATTTACAACAGATCAGTGACACTTAAAGTGTCACAAAAAGCCATGAGAGGAAGGAGAAATCGGATATGTGATAGTTTAGTGACAGATAATATGTTGCTACAGGCTATGGGATGAAGGAGAATGCTAATTTGTGGCGGATTCATGACAACTTTGTGACACTAAAAAGCGTCGTCTGGATACTACTTCCTAAAAGGAAGGTACATAAAATCACTAGACAAAAGAAACATAAATTTATTTCTTCTTGCGACTTCGAACACAGATATCCAGATTATCACATATAGCTTGAAGCTCATGAGAAAGATCCTGACCTTCGTACATATCATCATCGTATGGTTCATCATCATAGTCACCATTACCATACGAATCGCTCCATTGTTCCAACAAACTTTAAGTGCCAAAACCTACCTTTTCAGATGCCATAGAGCGAGCCTTATCGTTATCAACTGAAGCAACCTCATCTTCACTATCATATTCACCCAAAAACTTTAGCTTCTTCAAAGGATTGCCAGCTTTATCAACAAGAATAGCTTGCCCACTAGTAAGTAAATCTTCAAACTTCCTGATTTTATTAATAATAGGAGTAGTACCAGAACTACTATTATCGACATTCATAAAAGAGGATCCACTTGAATTAGCCTGTTATTTACCAAATTAGTAGTCCCCCTATTGGTACCAAACTCCACATCATTATCTACCGAATTTAGAACATCAAATGGTTTGAATTACTAACCTCAATTGTAGGTTCCACACCTTTCTTCTTATTACCACTAGAACTAGCAGTAGACTTTTTAGGCATAAGTCGATATTCTTTCTAAGGTTTAAAACCCATTTTTGGACCAACCTGAACACATCGAGAAGTTTGATTAGGCTTCTTCATAGTCTTCTTTTCACCAGCACCTGTATTCTTTGGATATTTCTCATGAATATGTCCAAAAACCTTACAAGATGAACACCTAAGAGGTTTCTACTCATACTCAACATGGACATTACATGTATAATGGCCCTCCCTAGTAATTTTAGGCATATCCAAGACAATCTTATCTTTCAACCCCAAATCAACTCAAAGCTTAATCATAACTCTAGCATAGCTTGACCTACCCCAAGATTGCATGCACATATCAGATGTATAAGAGTCAAACATTAAAGGAGTACCTAGTTTAGTAGCAATGGCATTCAAGCCATCCTCGCTGAAGGCCGTAACATGTACACCATGGAGTTTAACCCAAACTAGAACACTACTAACATCTTCCTTTAATAGGTTCTCATCCGGATGCCATTTCTTAAGGACAAGCAGGTTATTCTGGATAAACGATGGGCCATTCTCAAGCATAGCATCTAATCCGTCCATAGAGCTAAATTGAAAGGAAAATAATTCGGTAGATGAGCTAAACATTGAGCGAATAAGCCCATATTTACCCCAAGTGTTCCTAACATAGGTAGCAACAATAGGGTATGCCATATTCTTTCCTAAGAAAAAACCATAAGCTGTATTAGCAAATCGTTCACTTATAGCACGAATAGAGTCTACCAAAATAGCCACATCAATCCCATTACCCCCGGGTGTAAACAAAATATGAACATTCAATTTCTTCCTACTTGGTTTACCAGTTATATTAGCATAAGAAGACTTACTAGGGTCATTACCAGCCGTAGTAGTTACCTGCGTAGGTAATGGTGGAAAAGATCCCATAACAGTAGTATCCTCCAAAGAACATAGCTTTTCCTTTTCCACAGTAGTATCATCCAAAGTGTTTCACTTTTCCTTCTCCACAGTCATATCAACCACATGTGTTGTTGCAGTCACAGTAGCAGCAGTTGCAACCACAACAGAAGTATCTTCATTCATAGTGTCATCCAATTCCGTACACAAACTATTACCTGAAGTAGTATTCATCTTATTCCTATTTAGATCCTTTCCTTCATAGCCCTCCAACCCTACTTCCCTTTTGGCTCAATAATCCTTGTTCCATTCCCAAAGTAATCACACCCACGCAACTAGGATTGCATTAAACTAGAAGAGCATACTCCTAAATCTTCAATAACGAAAACCCTAGGGTTAGGGTTGGAATTGAATGCACAAACCACAATCAGCCGAATGACCAACAAGAACCAAGCAAATCAAAACCCTAAATAGATTAGGAGGATCAAACAAGAATACAAAGGTTAAGGGTTAATTCAAATGCAAGCAGAAAAACCTAACAAAAATCAAATCAAATCCAAAAATCAAAACCATAAACAGGATAATACATATGTTATTACAATCAAATCAAGGAGATTTGACGTATAGACAATGATATTGATGTTAGTGTTTATTTGTCGCTAGAGAGAAGTCGACTAGAGATTTCTCTACACTTGGCCTTTGTATTCCTCATCTCTTGCAAAAATTCTTTTCTTTCTTTTCTCTTCTTCTATCCTCTAAGTCTAACATCAAAGTGTTCTATTCTTCTCATCTTTTCATTCTATTGAAGAGAACACATCTCTGCAAGAGAGCCACAAAAGTACCTAATCTATACTTGTGTGTTTACTCAAGGGTCGTCTTTCTCATACCCTTTACATTAGAATCGAGTCTCTAGGTTAGGTTAGTGATTGATTCTTAAATCAAGTTTTATATTAAATGTGGATCCCTTCTGAACAAATCTTATATAGCTTGTTAAAGCTTAGTTGTGTTGGATAGATCCAAGACAACTATAGTAGAAACTAAGATTGAGAATATCACAAACTATGCAGAATCTAGTTTGCAATACTAAGAAGAACAATAAAATAGTAAACAAGATTTTACTAAACTTTCAGCCTGAATATATAACGATCACTCTAAATAGTGACAGGGTTACAAGATAACCTTGAAGCTATAAAACAACTAACTATGAAATATGAATTCTATGTTTTAACTATGCCGTAGGGTTTCTTTTATACACCAAGAAACCCTAATGGGCTTACAAACGCGTCTACTAATCAATGCATATCTATTCCTAATATATCTCCGGCATATCACATTAGCAGTACTAACTATTTATACTAACAGTACTAACTACATAACTAACAGTACTAACACTTTGTACTGGCAGCACTAACTATTATACTAAAAATCTAGCTTGCTCATCAATAGAAAACTTCTCTCTTTCTTCTTTTTAAAGTCTTGTAGCTAATAAAGCATCTGCATCCATTCTTGCTTGAACATCATCAAATTCTGTAATCAAAGCAACATTAGATGCTTCTTCTTGTATAGCTCTTTCTCTTTGCATTTTTTCTAGTTCAGTCTTTTCTTCTTCATGTAACCTCATAGCCAGCTCTTCATCCATCTGAATCTGAGCCTTTATTGGGTTCTTTGGAGGCTTTTCAGGCTCTTGCATAATGCCTTTGCCTTTATATTTTGGATCAATAGTTGAAAGAATTTTTGTTGATCTATCAGTTTCTTCCACATCTCTAAAAGCAACTCCTTTTTTTCTTATCTTTCTCAGTTCTCATCTTTACAAGTGTTTGAGCAATGGTAAGATCCTCATCTTCAAATGCAGTTATAGTAGTTGTTGGAGGTGTTCTTGGTTCAGCAGTACTAATAGGTACACCATCAGTAGTAATTGATGCACTAGCAGCACTAACTCCAGTAGTAGCAGTGTTAACTGCACCACCATCATTAACTGTATCTCCTTCAACATTCTCCATTTATTCATTCACCATATCATCAATATCATCAAAGTCATCATCAAAATCACTTTCTTCAAACATTGACCTTGTCTTTAAATTCCTCCCCTATTTGGATACATTCTCCTTATCCAAACTCTTTCTCCTAGAGGTACCAATCTTGAAGAGTTTCATCCTTGGAGTTCTTGCCCTTTGCTTCTTTTCCAATCTTTTGACTTTCTTTTTCAACTTTGTGATCACCAAATCTTGAGCAGTCTTTGATGTTTCCAAGGCAAGAACCTTGTTTGAAAATTTTGTACAAATAGCCATCAATTCATTTATGTTAGGTCTACCCTCATCACTTCCAGGTGTGTGACCTCCTGAGAGAGGTGAATCATGGGGTGTTGGTGGTACAAAATCCGTCAAATCATCTTGATGTTCCATACTGTCCTCCCCACTTCCAGATGTGTTAACTTCTGAGAGAGGTGGGTCACGGGACTGTTTAGATGCAGTCTCAAACCTAGTCTGAGCATCTGCATCCCCCAATGTGGTATCTTGGCACCTGGGTCCACTACCTGAACCAGTTCCCTGAAGAGATGGTTCATTAAGTGTTGCCGTGGATCGGGTCTTATGGATGTTACCACTTTCCTGCTCTGCCTCTAAGCTAGTAGCAGTAGTGGCAGCCCTAACCACTCTGTCATCCTCTCCTGTATAGACAGCCTCATCACCAACCTTCTTAGGGGGACCACTAGACTGAGGAATCTCAGTGTCCCGACCTCTTTTGGCTCGCCTAGGTGTGTGAGTCTTTTGGGATTGTGATGCAACAGTAGTAACTTGTTCTTCATGAGAGGGTGGAGCAGTTGAAGATGGTGGTTGGGGTTCAGAGGGTTGTCCTGAACCTTCACCCTCAACTACTTGTGGTACCAACATAGATGCAAACAATGGAGTAACTGTCCCTGAAAAATCTTTATTTTGTCTTTTCATATTAGTGAAAACCTTTTTAGTATGTACAGGTGTAACATAAACATCATTAAAAGGTTCTGCAAGAGCAATCTGATTGTTCAAAAACAGTTGTAAAAACCTTGGATACATTAAAAATTTCTTAGAAGTAGGATCCAAGTTCCTTAACATACCATCAAAAATTAATTTAGAAAAGTTAAATTTTTGTCCCTTAGCTAAATAAATAACTGTTGATGCTAAATTTGTTGAAAATTCATTCCAAGCAGTTGTTTTTGAACTCAAGAAATGTAGGATGGAATGTATAAGGTACTTCCATTGAGGAGAAAAGAAAGTTTTTGAAAAGTAAGTTTAGTAGAAACTCTTTCATACCCAATCAATGCAAGGTTTACAAATATTTCATCATTTGATAGACAAGTAATACCATCCTTATCATTAAAGTGAAAACCAGTCCTCACTGATGATTATGATATTACCACTGTCTTGCCATCAATTGTGGCATGAATTTACTTCACATCATTGACTGTTTGGACTTAGCAGTAGCCCAAAACTGCTCAATATAAGAAGCATAGATAGTAGGACATATAGTTTAGGCATAATGAATAGAGCTAGTAGTAAGAAAGTCCACTATCTGATGAAACTTGGCATTCCCATCTGTTCTTTCTAAGCAGGCCACCATGTTGTGTTGGTCAACGAATTCTAGATCAGCCATTGATGATTAATTGAGATGGTCGACGATGAATGCGATTAGGGTTTACAATTGAGAGCGTATGAGAGAGATTAGGTGAAGTTACTATGTGTTTGAGAACGATTTTATAGAGTTAATAGCAAACCTACTAGCGAAGAAACCGGTAAATTTACACTAAACCCCCTTAGTAGTATTACCCCTAACGGTAACAAGCATCAGTAATGATAACCCAGCAGTACTAACTATGACTCAGCAGTACTAACTTTGGCTCAACAATACTAACTTTGGCTCAACAGTTCTAACTTTCTCCTAGCAGCACCAAATCCTGCCTAGCAGCATTAACCTTACAACTACCAGTTTTAACTCCAAATTCATCACTAATACGATCTTTAAACCACATCAATCATAAATATAACAAATACATCTTCAGCGATTAAGTAATCCAATGCTAGCAATCAAAAACTTAAATCTGCTAACATCAAATACCTTTGTGAGTAGATTAGTAACATTATGATCTGTATGTATCTTAATTACTTGAATGAGCCTCTTCTCATATGAATCTCTGATGAAATGGTGCCTTATTTTAATGTGATGTATTTTAGAATAAAACACTGGATTCTTCAGAATACAAATGGTGCTTTCATTATCAATGTGAATCTTGGTGTTCATGAAATTGAACCCATAATCAAGCATTTAATTTTGGATCCACAACACCTGTCCATAACAATTATTAGCAACAACATACTCTGCTTCAGTAGTGGAGTTGGCATCTATAGTTTGCTTTTTACATTGCCATGAAATCAACCTTTTGCCAAGAAATTGACAACTTCTTGTTGTGGATTTCATGTCAAGGCTAGCTCTAGCATAATCACTATCATAAAAGGCTTCCAAGTCAAATGGTGAATCTCTAGGATACCAAAGGCCTAATTTAGGCTGACCTTTCAAGTATCTAAAGATCCTCTTCACTGCATGAAGATGTGAGACTTTAGGAGTAACTTGGAACCTTGCACAAGCACAAACAGCAAACATTATGTCAGGCCTAGAAGTTGTTAAGTACATCAATGATCCAATCATTGATCTGTATAAATGAACATCCACATCCTCAGCTTCTTCATCCTTGAGCAATGCCTTGTTAGTCTCTATTAGAGTACTTGCTGTCTTTACTGAAGAGAAATTAAATTTCTTTAATATATCAGCCACATACTTGTCTTGGCTGATGAAAATTCCATCATCTTTCTGCTTTACCTGCAACCCTAAGAAGAAAGTGATCTCCCCTATAGAACTCATCTGGAATCTCTTGTGCATCATCTGCTCAAACTTAACACATAAAGACTTCTTTGTAGACCCAAATATGATGTCATCAAAATACACTTGCACTAACAGGATATCACCTTTGTCCTTCTTGATGAACAAAGTCTTATCTATAGTGCCTCTTCAAATCCAGTTTCTAATAAGTAGGTAGACAATGTCTCATACCAGGCTCTAGGAGTTTGATGTAGACCATATAAAGCATTTTCTACCTTATAAACTTTGTCAGGGAACAGTGGATCTTCAAAACTAGGAGGTTGGCACACATACACCTCCTCTTCAATAGTACCATATAAAAAGGCACTCTTCACATCCATCTGGTACACAATAAACCTCATAAATGATGCATATGCCAAAAATAACCTAATTGTTTCTATCCTAGAAACAGGAGCAAAAACCTCATCATAATCAATTCCTTCTTCTTGGGTGTAACCTTGTGCAACCATTCTTTCCTTGTTTCTAACTATTATCCCTCTCTCATCTTTCTTGTTTCTATAGACCCATTTTTTTCCAATGGCATGCTTGCCTTTGAGTAAATCAACTAATCTCTAAATCATCTGCAATCTAAACTTTAGCAACTCATCTAGCATTGGCTCTATTCAGCTTGGATATATCAAAGCTTGTGTCACCTTTTTGGGTTCTATTTGTGAGAGAAAACAAGTAAATAAGCTGTTTTGATAATCCTTATGGTTGGTTCTCCTCTATTTTTTGATGTAACTGACCATAGCATGTTCTTGAGAAGACATGGTCATCCTCCTTGTTTAAGTAGCTGAATTTATGTCTCCGTTGATCTGGTCTTTAGGATGATCCTTGTGAATTCTGGTTGTGGGAATAGGACTAACATTCATGGTTGTTTCTAAGTTGTTGAGGTCAGCCTCTGCACCCACATCTTCATCATCATATGCACCACTAAAGATACCCATATTTAGAAGATCAATAGTATCCTCCGAATCAGGCATAAGAGGATCAGTTGGAAGATCATCAACATAAATAAAACTTTACCCAGTAACATTAACAGATGGACTAACAGTAGAAACTCTGTTAGTGCTGTTAGCATAAGCTTCCTTCTGTTGAACAAGTAATTTATCCAATTCAGCTCTCAAAACCTGCACATTATGGTCACCTTTTTTATTTGAAGCTCCTCCTTCCTTCTCTTGACCATTTCTTTCACCCTTATTTGCTAGTTCTTCAGTAGTATTTTTACCAGCATCATCAACAACTGCATCCTCTGAGCTCTGTAGACTATCAGAAAGTAATGGTAGCAAAATATATTGTTGAGTAGGTACTGCATCAATATTATCTTTGATGCCTGCATTCCCATTAGTTTGATTCCCTGCAGTAACTGGCTCATAATTCATAGAGTTTGTTAGTAAATCAATATCGAAGAGCCAATCGGGTCCACTCCCTGCAACATTGGGTTTGTTTTCAAGAAAGGTTATGTGCAGGTTCTCCTCTACTTTCCTAGTTCTAGTGTTAAATACCCTAAAAGCCTTGCTATTTATAGAGTATCCAACCAAGAACCCCTCATCAGCCTTCCCATCAAATTTGCCTAGGGGATCTAAGGTATTAAGAATGGTCACAGGACACCTAAAAGATCTCATAAAGCTTATACTAGGTGGTCTACCATGTAATAGTTCATAAGGTGTCTTGTTGTGAGGTTTGGTCACTAAAACCCTATTCTGAACATAACAAGCAGTATTAACTGCTCCAGCCCAAAATGTAGTAGGTAAGAATGAATCTACTAGCATAGTCCTAGCTGCCTTTATTAGTGTCCTATTCTTTCTTTTAGCAACGCCATTTTATTGTGGAGTTTTGGCAACACTAAATTTCCTTAATTCCTTTCATCCCACAAAATTGATTCATGTCATTATTTTAAAACTCAGTTCCATTGTTACAACTGAGGATTTTAACCATATTATTTATTTGGTTTTCTATGCTAGTTATAAAAGTTTAAAGGATCCCACTAGTCTCATCCTTATTGGCCAAAAAGAAAACCCAACTAAACCTACTAAAGTCATCAGTGACAACAAGGCAATATATCTTGTGATTGATACTCCTTTCAAATGTTGGCCCAAATAAGTCCATGTGTAACATTTGTAAGGGTTGGCTGATAGAGCTCACAAGCTTGGTCTTACAAGAGGCTTTGTGTTGATTTCCCTTCTGACATGCAACACAAGTATGGTCATTTTCAAAAAGCTTTGAAGGCAAACCTCTTACAAGGTTTCCCCTCACAAGTTTGTCATAGTTTTAAAGTTTATATGACCAAGCCTCCTATGCCATAAATTAGACTCGTCTATTGTAGCCTTTACAAATAAACAAGTCAAACCTCCTGAAGGAATAACATTCTTTAGATCAAAACTGTACATGTTGTTCTGTCTAGGAACTTTAAGCAAGACTTGACTTTCATCAAGTAGCTTAAAGTCAAAAGATAGAACAAGACATTCAGTCTTAGTGAAAAGAACATTGTTTTTCTTGTCACACATTTGTGAGACAGGGAAAAGGTTAAACTCAAGTTCCTTTACAAAGTATACATCTTCAAAGTCTAATTTCCCAGTCCTAATTTTACATTTTCCTATAATTTTACCTCCTTTGGGACTTCCTCCAAATGCAACAAATCCACCATCAATCTCTTGATAATCTGTAAGAAAGGACTTGTTTCCAGTCATATGCCTAGAGCATACACTGTCAAAAATCCCTTGATCCAGTAAAGTATATTGTGGATTACCCTGGACTCAAAATAAGAGAATTAGTTTCCCTTGGGGACCTAAGCCATTACTGACTTGAGTTTGCCTTGTACATTAACATAGTCAAATCTTTTATGCATGTATGATCCACTGTCTTTGGAGATATGGTCAATAACATTTCCTGTTGGTCTCCAAATCTAGCATGCTGAGGACTTAACATCATTTTCCCCATTTCACTCAGCAGCATTAACTACTGCTTTTGGCACAGTAGTAGTTACATTATTAACCTTAGCAGTATTAATTTTTTTATTGACATTAATGTCTGTAACTGTTGTTCTTTTGTTAATGGGCTTCTTTACTGGTGAATGTGTTTGAAAATAAGGGTAAGTTGTGGGTAATGCATCATGCACTTTTGGTTTAGGGACATCAGTATTAACAGGCCTGGCAGTACTAATTGATATTGCTGCTCTTGGAGAGCTTTGCTTAGCAGCATTAACTAGCACTTGTCCTGACTTTGTTACAACTGCTGTTGGAACAAAATTCCTTTTAGGATGTGGGTGATTCAATTTATTTTGGTGGTTCACCCTCTAAGCATTGTTCCGTACTAGTCTAATTTCCCTTTGACCAGTAACCCTTCCCTTATTATTCAACACTGGTTTTTCTACCATTTTATTGTCATGAAAATCACAGTCTTTGATTAAATGGTTGAAACTCCCACATACAAAACAAGCTTTCTTTATAAACTCAAAACCATTCCCTAGTTTCTAAGTCATCATCCCATTCTAGTTTCTTCTATTTCCCCTAAGACTTTGACTTTTCCTAGGATACTCTACTTGCCTATGTGTGTTTTCCTTATTAACAGATTTCACATTCTCACCAGATTTGACAAAATTGATATTAGTAAACTTTGGTTTTGTCTGATTAGATTTAGGTCGAAACACACTATTATTATTATTATTATTAGTGTCCCATTCTTCAATGATAGGAGCACTATGCCTAACAGTTTTAGGCTTTTCTACAATATCCTTACTAGTCTTAGATATACTAGTTTTAGTTTCAGGCACACTAGTGGTGGTCTTTCTCACTGCAGACTTAAAAACAGATTCATCTAACCCAGCAAAAGATAAGTCAGGTCTTGGGGGCATGTAGTTCCTAGTGTAAGGAGGGGGAAATGCATGAAACCCTTCACCCGTTTAGAATCTCTCATTTACTGGATTATCATCCACATCACTTTCTCTACTGTTAAACACACTATGAATCACTTCACTCTCATTCTTATGAATATTATTCAATTCACTCTCATTTATTTGACTATCATAACCAAGACTAATTTTGTATTTAGCACTTATTTGACTATTAATCAGTTTAGTTAGATTCTTTGATGATTCTTTAAATTTTTCTAGTTTAAGTTTCAAATCATCTTTCACTTTTAAAGCTTCTTCTAACTGATTTTTAAGATCTTTGATAGAAATATCTTTTACTTGGACATTATATTTTAAAAATTCAATATTTTCTTTATAAACATCTTTATTCTTTTCATAAACAACTATCCTAGCTTCTAATGATTCTAATCCCATTTGATAACCTATTATTTCTACATTAGATTTATTAAGAACTTCACGCTGTTGATCATACTGTTTTTGAAGAGCTTCATATGATTTTAAACAATCTTTAGAGCAAGTATGTACCTCAGAGTCTAAACTTGATGAACCTTGAGATGTAAAGGCCATCAGAGCAAAATTTATGTGTCCTTCTTCAGCCTGAAAGCTCCAATCATAACCACTGGTGCATTCCTTCTTGGAGCATCTCTATTTCTATTCCCCTGATTTCTTGGTGCCATGCATTCTCTAGCAAAATGACATATTCTATAGTAGTTATAGCATTTAACCTTTGTCCTGTCAAAGCCAACAGTCTCTTTGTCATTTAAATCCAGCTTCCTTCATGTCTTCTTTATTAACCTCTTAACTATCATGGTAAGCATTGCCACTTGCCATTTGAGATCCATTTCTTTAAGATCGCCAGCATCAATCTGTTCCAAATCTTCATTGTCCAACTGTAGGGCATTGTATTGGTAGGAAAAGAAAGAAAACATGACATCATCAGCATATGATGCAGTAGAAGCTTGATCCTTATAACTAGCAGCAAAAACATTATGAGCAGTATTAACTGTTTCATTAGTGCTGCTAGAGTTATCAAAGGAAACAAAGGCCACATTCTAGGAATTTGAGCTTGAAATTGATTGACCTTTGATCTCCGATTCATACACCTTTAGATTATTATATAAATCATCCATGCTCAATGTGTCTAGATCAGATTTATTTCTCATGATTAAAGCAATATTGTTCCAAGCTGATGGTAAACTTCTCAAAAACTTCAGATTTGCATCCTCTTGAGAGATAACTTCACCATGAATTTCAAGTTGACTAATGAGCTTTTGAAACTTATCAAAGGTTTTATCCAGTCCTTCTTGACTTGATGCAGCAAAGTTTTCATAATTTTGCTTGAGAATGGTCTTCTGCATCTTCTTTGATTCCTTGTTGCCTCCAAACCTATTCTTGATAGCTTCCCATAGGGACTTTGCATCTTTGCAGGCATGAAACTTCAGTAGGTGCTCATCAGGAATGGCTAGCATAAGAGTGCTTTTTGCATTTAGTTCATTTTTACTTGCTAGCTTTTGTTCAGCAGTTTTAGGAGAAATAGGACCTTCAGCACCAACACTAGCTGATGCAACTGGTGAAACTAAATCACCATTTACTATTACCTCCCAAAGGGCATAATCAGTGAAAGTAAGGTATTATTCCATCCTCATGCTCCATAGATCATACTCCCTAGTTTTGAGTACTAGAAGTTTTAGTGCAGACATTGTTTGGGTAGTTTCTGATTGTGACTCCATCTTTTCTTTGACTAACAGATCTTGAGTAGAGTTAGAGTTCTTCTTATTCAAAATTTCTCAACAAGCTCTGATACCATTTGTTGATCCCTTCTAAACATATCTTATTTAGCTTGTTAAAGCTTAGTTGTGTTGGATAGATCCAAGACAACTATAGTAGAAACTAAGATTGAGAATATCACAAACTATGCGGAATCTAGTTTGTAATACTAAGAAGAACAATGAAACAGTAAAACAAGATCTTGCTAAACTTTCAATATATTAAACACAATCAAAGTTACAGAATAACCTTGAAACTATGAATACTAACTATGAGAAAATGATTTATAGATCTATGTTACTAACTATGCCTTAGGGTTTCTTTTATACACCAAGAAACCCTAATGGGCTTACAAAACGCGTCAAGTGATCAAAGCATATCTATTCCTAATATATCTCATGCATATCACTTTAGCAGTGCTAACTATATAACTAACAATACTAACTATTATAACTAATAGTACTAATAAACTGACAGTACTAACACTTTGTACTGGCAGCACTAACTATATAAACTAACAGTACTAATGACTTAGACTGTTTTCTCTAATCTTCATCAGAAGTAGCTTCTTCAACTAGCAGTAGAAACTTGAGAAGCCTTTATTCCCAACATATCGCTTTTCTATCTTTTAATTTTCTTCTTTTATGTTTATTGTCTATTGAATTGATATTTGTTTCCACCAAACCTGTGCCAGTCTCTCAGGCTGAAAACCCCCATATCATTAGACAATGTACATAGCATATGTTTAACCAGTAAATAAACTAATTAAAATACTGATTGTAACATTCCGTATTTTCAGGTCATTTTATGACGTCATTCATTTCGTCATTTTTTTTTCACTATTAATTTTTTTAGAAACAACAACTCTATTCTGATAAGCTAGTTATCAGAATTAGCTGTTGTTTAACAGCTATGCTAATTATGCTTTTCTTAAAAATAGATTATAAACACATTCCCACAAAGCAACAAACACATCTTAATATACTAATAAACATTCTCCCGAAGACATTTTCCCATGGGGATACCAAAAGGAAAAAAAGAACATACCTTCGGTTGTGGTATGTCAGCTCGTTCTCGGCTCATTCTCTCACCTCGACTTTGGTCTTCTCTCGGCTGCTTCCGTCGACTGCCACAAAATAATTAGCTTATTAATAAAATGTTGAGCCCTTCTTAAAAGTTCTTTACTTAGCTTGGTTAATGTTAGTTATAATTGGATAGATAGACAACATCTAGTAGGAAAACTAAGACTAATTGAGAATATCGAATCTAGTTTTGCAATTACTAAAAAAAGTATAATGAAACAGGGTATAAAAAACCAATGATCTTTACTAATCTTTCAATATTGGATACTATTTTGAGTTACAAACTTAGCTATTAATACTAAAGCCACAAAAATAATTTGCTTACTTATTATAAATGTTGATCCCTTCTTAACAGATCGTTACCTTAGTTGTTAAAGCTTAGTTATATTGGATCCGATCACCAAGACAACTATTGTAGAAAGAACATAAGATTGAGAAAGAAATATCGAATCTAGTTTGCATGACTAAATGAATAATGAAAACAGTTATAACAAGATTTTACTAAACTTTTCAATATTTGGATACTATTTTTGAGTTACAAAATAGGCTATTAAATTACTAACTATGATTGATATGCAAACTTATGAATACTTAATTTGAAGACTGATATCTAGATATATGTCGTAGGGTTCCTTTTTTCATAAGGAAACCCTTATGGGCTTACAAAACGAGTTGTCAAGTTATTATGATCTTTTCTATAGTAAACATAAATCTCTTAAACTAATTAAGTTTATACAGGATCTTCCTTTACAAATAATTTGTACTTATCTTCATAAGTATTCTTGTTCTTTAATTCTACCTTTACTCTCTTCTCTGATATGTCTTGATCTCATTCTCTGTACAGCATTAAATCCTTCTAGCAGTTGTAAACTGGCACAAGCAAGCATTAATTTTAAAAGTTTACTCTAGCAGTACTAACATATACTAGGAGTACTAACTTTAGTACTAGCAGCAGTAATTACTTAGTATATTTTCAGTCTTTAGTTTTAACTTCTAACTTTAAGCAGCAGATAAAATTTATACTAACAGTACTAATTATACTTAACAGTAGTAACTTGGCTAAGTAGTAATTTGTATACTGACCAATTACTATCTATCTTAGAATAATTTCAGTTTGTATTACCTTGTTGCACTAAGTTATGCTTGACATCACTAATATATACCTAAGTAGTAGTAACTCTAAGAATCATCTTGAAGTCTTTTAATCCCAACAATCCTCCCTAAACTGATGTTTATCTTCTGTACTCTTCATGTTTCATTAAAAGTCTTCCCACGTCAGACTGTTGATGCATTCAAACCACTTCATGGACCCTTTTTCCAGCTTTGTCATGAGCTTGAGTAAGTTGATAAATACAATCCTCATTTCAATGATCTGATTTGAAGTTCTTGTTCTGCATGTTATATGATTGTTATTGGTTGTAAGGGATTTACTCTTTTCTCAAACCAACTTAAAAGTTAAATTCATGTGTAGATTTCCTAAACCTTACAAAGTGCACTGCACAGTTTTTAATCAGCTTCCAAACAATCACTTTGTACCCTTGTAGATTTCTCCATACTTTACTTTTTATATCAGGTTCAAACATAACTTTCAAATCACCCCATAACACTATTTCATAATCCTCCTCTGGCCTTGTATTCTTATGTTTAGCTTTAACCAACTTCCATAGGGTCTCTAAGTCTTCTTTATCAATTAACATAAAGCATATTTATCATTGATGAATTTAACTTTTTGGCTTCCTCATGCCCTTATCAATTTTAGTTTAAATAGATAATGTACTTGATAAAAATGATATTAAGATATAGACTTGACATATTAGGATGTTTACATGGTATAAACATAGATATATATGGCATTGATAGAGGTTTTGTGAGCCCGTTTACTTTAGAGATGCAAGTTACGTTGCATTATGAGATAAAGCAAAAATTTTCCCTGTAAGAAGGTGATATATTTATAATAGATGGATATTACAGTGCATCTAATTTAATAGATGGATATTACATTGATGAAAATTACAGGTTGTTATATCTAGGTGGTGTAGGTAGGATTATATGTTCAATATCTTGAGCATTAATCATTTTCGGATACAAAGGTTCGAGAAAACCTGGTGGTAAGAGAGCCATGGTAACCTGGATACATAAAGATACGATACATGAATAACCTTAACATAAGGTATAGGATAGACAACTACGACTTACATAAATCAGTATCATGAAATAGCAAGGTATAATGGAATCATAACTGCATTATGTCATAAACAACTTGTCTACATATTTTACATAACCAAAATTTGACAAGTGTCGTTATTTATGCCACACATCCCGTGGTTGGATTCTAAACAAAAGCTGTAAATGACAAGGATCTAGTCTAGTAGTCTGGTGGTCCTCCTTTGTGGTTCTTGAGTTCATGAATCGTATCCAGAAGACTCTTTATATCTGATCGGTGGCGAACCTGGATATCCTCGATGATCATTTCCAGAGTAGAAATCCTAACGCGAGCAAGAACAATCTCGTTGTCATGCCTTATTTGCTCTTTCTGAAATCTAAAAATCTAGGTTCGGGTTTTTTGAAGTTTGATTTCTAGTTGGTCAAATACTCACTGTATGATTACTCAACCATTACCAATACCTTCTATCTTATCTTCCATGTGCTCAATGCGCTCAAGAGGGAGCTCATCTAATTGATTCAAAATAGTCTCGATCCGTTCCTTATGGCGCTCCAGATGCGTCTTATGAGAACTCTCTCCCATCTCAAATACCTGAGGTGGGGCGGAGGAATCAGTAGAGAAGGGTGATAGGAAATGGTGTTGGGAATTAAGGGCTTCTACAACTTTGTATTGCTGGTTCAACTTAGTACTGCCATGAGAAAACTTAGTACTGTCAAGCTTAGTTAGTACTACCAGTACAACTTGTTTGTACTGCCAGTTTATTAGTACTATTAGTTAGTACTGTTTGTTATATAGTTAGTACTACTAAAGTGATATGCATCAGTTATATTAGGAATATATATGTATGATCACTTGATGTGTTTTGTAAGCCCATTAGGGTTTCCTTGGTGTATAAAAGGAACCCTAAGGCATAGATCTAGATATCAGTTTTCATATTAGTATTCATAGTTTGCATAACAATCATAGTTAGTATTCATAACTATTTTGTAATTCAAAATAGTATTCAATATAATGAACGTTTAGTAAAAATATTGTTTTTCCTGTTTCATTTTTCTTCTTAGTATTGCAAACTAGATTCCACATAGTTTGTGATATTCTCAATCTTAGTTTCTACTATTGTTATCTTAGATCTATCCAATATAACTAAGCTTTAACAAGCTCAGTAAGACCTGTCAAGAATGGATCAACAAGTGGTATCAGATCTTGTTGAGAAACTATGAATAAAAAGAACACTATATCTATACAAGATCTCATAATCAAAGAGAAGATGGAATCACTGTCAGAAACTACCCAAAACGTGTCTGCACTAAAACTTCCTATACTCAAAACAGTAGACTATGATCTATGGAGCATGAGAATGGAGCAATATCTTACTTACACTGATTATGCTCTTTGGGAGGTTATTATGAATGGTGATGCATCTGCTATTGCATCAGCTAGTACTGAAGGTCCCATTCCTCTTAATACTGTAGAGCAAAAGCTGGAAAGAAAGAATGAATTAAAAGCAAAAAGCACTCTGTTGTTGGCCATTCCTGATGAGAACCTATTGAAGTTTCATGGAATCAAGGATGCAAAGACCTCATGGGAAGCAATCAAGGTAAGGTTTGGAGGCAACAAAGAATCAAAGAAAATGCAGAAAACCATTCTAAAGTAGCAATATGAAAATTTTACTGCATCAAGATCTGAAGGACTGGATAAAACCTATGGTAGGTTTCAGAAACTCATAAGCCAATTGGAAATTCATGGTGAAGTTATCTCCCAGGAAGATGCAAATCTTAAGTTGCTAAGAAGTCTACCATCAGCTTGGAACAATATTTCCTTGATAATGCGTAACAAAGATGATCTAGATGTGTTGAGCATGGATGATTTGTACAACAACGTGAAGGTGTATGAAGCTGAGATTAAAATCCAATCAAGGTCAAGCTCAAACTCTTAGAATGTGGTTTTTGTATCTTTAGATGATACTAGCAGTACTAATGAAGCAGTTAATACTGCTCACGATGTTACTACTGCTAGGCCAAAGGGACAAGCTTCTTCCTCAACCTATGATGATGATGTCATGTTTTCCTTCTTTATCAATCAATCTAATAGTCTATAGTTGGACAGTTAAGATTTGGATCAGATTGATACTGATAATATTGAAGAGATGGATCTCAAATAGCAGGTGGCCATGCTTACCATGAGAGTGAAGAGATTCTTAAAGAAGGCAAGAAGAAATATGAATTTCAATGGCAAAGAAACTGTTGGCTTTGATAAGACAAAAGTTGAATGTTACAACTGCCACAAGAGAGGCCACTTTGCTAGAGAATGCAGGGCACCAAGGAATCAGGGGAATAGAAATGGAGATGATCCAAGAAGGTTTGTACTAGTAGAGACTCCTGCAAATGCCTTGGTTGTTCAAGATGGGATATGTGGTTATGATTGGAGCTATCAAGCTGAAGAAGGACCCACAAACTTTGCTATAATGGCCCATTTGTCTTCAGGTTCATCCAGTTCATCAAGTTCAGACTCTAAGGTACATACTTGCTCTAAAGAATGTTTAAATTAATATGAAACTCTTCGAAAACAGTATGATCAACAGCGTAATGCTTTTAAAAAATCTAACCTAGAAATTATAGGTTATCAATTAGGCTTAGAATCAATAGAAGCTAGAATTGTTGTTCATAAAAAAAATGAAGTTGTTTATGAGGAAGACATTTCATTTTTGAAATATGATGTTAAGGTAAGAGATAATTCTATAATAGAGCTTAAAAATCAGTTAGCAAAGACTTTAAAAGAAGAAGATGATTTAAAACTAAAAATAGAAAAGTTTGAAACATCATCTAAGAAGCTAACTAAACTGATAAACAGTCAAACAAGTGTTAATAACAAGTCTGGTGTTGGTTTTGACAGTCAAATGAATGAAAATGAGTTGCATGATTGTCATCTGAATGAAAGTGCATCTGATAGTAGTGTGAATGAAATTGAAGAGGAAAATAATAAAGTAAATGATAGGTTTAAGAAGTTTGAGGGATATCATCCAGTTCCCCCTCCCTACACTAGGAACTACATGCCCTCAAGATCTGACTTATCCTTTGCTGGATTAGATGATTCTGTCTATAAGACTAATGTGAGTGAAATTATCTCTTGTGTGCCTAGAATTGAATCAACTGCATCTAAGTCTAGTAAGGATAGTTTGGAACAACCTAAAGATATTAGGCCTAGTGCTCCTATCATTGAAGAGTGGGAGTCTGATAGTGATGATGATTGTGTGATTAGACCTTCATTTGAACAGACCAAACCTAGTTATGCTAAAATTAATTTTCTTAAATCAAATGAAAATACTAGGAAATACGTTATTGAACAACACACATATAGGCAAGCTGAAAATCTTAGGAAAAGTCAGAATCCTAAGGTTGATATAAGAAATTGGAATGTAACAATAACTCAGAAACCAGGGGATGGTTTTGAGTTCAATAAGAAAGCTTGTTTTGTATGTGGAAGTCTTTACCATTTAATCAAGGACTGTAACTTTTATGAGAATAAAATGGTTGGAAAATCTGTGTTGAATAATATGGGAAGGGTTACTGGTCAAAGGGAAGTTAGACTAGTATGGAACAATGCTCAGAGGGTGAATCACCAAAACAAATTTACTCACCCACATCTTAAAAGGAATTTTGTTCCAACAGCAGTTGTAACAAAGTCAGGACAAGTACCAGTTAATACTGCTAAGCAAAGCTCTCTAAGAGCAGCAACATCAATTAGTACTGCCAGGCATGTTAATACTGCTGCACTTAAACCAAAAGTGAATGCTGCATCACCCATAAAATATTCTTATTTTAAAGCACATTCACCATTGAGAAGGCCTTTTAACCAAAAATCAGCAGCTAAAACCAATAATTTTAATAAAAAAGTTCATACTGCTAAGGTTAATAATGTAACTACTGCTGGGCCAGAAGTAGTAGTTAGTACTGCTGAGGGGAAAGGGGGAAATGTAGTTAAGTCCTCAACATGCTAGATTTGGAGACCAACAGGAAAAGTAATTCACCATATCTCCAAAGACAGTGGATCATACATGCCTAAAAGATTTGACTATGTTGATCCTCAAGGCAGACTCAAGTCAATGATGGCTTGGGTCCCCAAGAGAAACTAATTCTCTTATTTTGAGTGCAGGGTAATCCACAATATGCTCTACAGGATCAAGGGATTTTTGATAGTGGATGCTTTAGGCATATGACTGGGAACAAGTTCTACCTTACAGATTATCAAGACATTGATGATGGATTTCTTGCATTTGCAGGAAGTCCTAAAAGAGGTAAAATTACTAGAAAAGGTAAAATTAAGACTGGGAAATTAGACTTTAAAGATGTATACTTTGTAAAGGAACTTAAGTTTAACCTTTTCTCTGTCTCACAAATGTGTGACAGACTGAATGTCTTGTTCTATCTCCTGACTTTAAGCTACTTGATGAAAGTCAAGTCTTGCTTAAAGTTCCTAGACAAAACAACATGTACTGTTTTGATCTAAAGAATGTTGTTCCTTCAGGAGGTTTGACTTGTTTATTTGCAAAGGCTACAATAGACGAGTCTAATTTATGGCATAGGAGGCTTGGTTATATAACCTTTAAAACTATGAACAAACTTGTGAGGGGAAACCTTGTTAGAGGTTTGCCTTCAAAGCTTTTTGAAAATGACCATTACTTGGTAGACCACCTAGTATAAGCTTTATGAGACCTTTTGGGTGTCCTGTGACCATTCTTAATACCTTAGATCCCCTAGGCAAATTTGATGGGAAGACTGATGAGGGGTTCTTGGTTGGATACTCTATAAATAACAAGGCTTTTAGGGTATTCAACACTAGAACTAGGAAGGTAGAGGAGAAACTGCACATAAAGTTTCTTGAAAACAAACCTAATGTTACAAGGAGTGGTCCAGAATGGCTCTTTGATATTGATTCACTGACAAAATCTATGAATTATGAGCCAGTTACTGCAGGAAATCAAACTAATGGTGATGCAGGTATAGAGACAAATGTTAATGCAGGGTAAGCTGGACAGGAGAAAGCATTTGATCATGAATACATACTGCTACCACTCATGCTTTCTAATTCTCCACTCTCTTCATGTTCTTAGAGCATAGATAATAAGGATGCTGATGAGGTACCAGGAAAAGGAGATGATGATTTAAGTGAAAGAAATGGTCAAGAAAAGGAAGAAGGAGTTTCAAATAAAGAAGATGACCAGCATGTGAAAGATTTCAGAGCTGAATTGGATAATTTGCTTGTTCAACAGAAAGAAGGTTTTGCTAACAACACTAACAGAGTTTCTACTGTTAATGATAATGCTGATGATCAAGAAAGGATTGATAGTAGTACTCAAGATGTTAATACTGTTGGGCCAAGTATTAATACTGTCAGTGAAAATATTAATACTCGTAGCTTAAATATTAATACTGCTAGTCCTATCCTTAATGATCCAAGTATGCAATCTTTAGAAGCAACTGGTATATTTGATGGTGCATATGATGATGAAGATGTGGGTGCAGAGGCTGACCTTAACAACTTGGAAATCACCATGAATGTCAGTCCTATTCCCACAACCAAAATTCACAAGGATCATCCTAAAGACCAGATCATTGGAGACATAAATTCAGCTACTCAAACAAGGAGAATGACCAAGATTACTGAAGAACATGTTTTGGTCAGTTACATCAAAAGGCAGAGGAAAACAAATCACAAAGATTATCAAAACTGCTTATTTGCCTGTTTTCTCTCATAAATAGAACCCAAGAAGGTGATTCAAGCTTTGACAGATCCAAGCTGGATAGAAGCAATGGAAGAGGAGCTTCTGCAATTTAAACTTCAAAAGGTTTAGACTCTGGTGGATCTTCCAAAAGGCAAGAGGGCTATTGGAACTAAGTGGGTGTATAGAAACAAGAAAGATGAGAGAGGAATTGTAGTTAGAAACAAAGCAAGACTGGTTGCACAAGGTTATACCCAAGAAGAAGGAATTGATTATGATGAGGTTTTTGCTCCTGTTGCTAGGATTGAAGCAATCAGGTTATTTTTGGCCTATGCATCATTTATGGGACTTATTGTGTACCAGATGGATGTGAAGAGTGCCTTTTTATATGGTACTATTGAAGAGGAGGTGTATGTGTGCCAACCTCCTAGTTTTGAAGATCCACAGTTCCCTGATAAGGTTTATAAGGTAGAAAAAGCTTTATATGGTCTACATCAAGCTCCTAGAGCTTGGTATGAGACCTTGTCTACCTACTTATTAGAAAATGGATACATAAGAGGCACTATAGATAAAATTTTGTTCATCAAGAAGGACAGAGGTGATATCCTGTTAGTACAGGTGTATGTTGATGATATCATCTTTGGGTCTACAAAGAAGTCTTTGTGTGTTGAATTTGAGCAGATGATGCATAAGAGATTCTAGATGAGTTCTATAGGGGAGCTCACTTTCTTCTTAGGATTGGAAGTATAATAGAAGGAGGATGGAATCTTCATTAGCCAAGACAAGTATGTGGCTGATATACTGAAGAAGTTTGATTTAGTCACTGTAAAGACAGCAAGCACTCCAATAGAGACTAACAAAGCATTGCTCAAGGATTAAGAAGCTGAGGATGTGGATGTTCACTTATATAGATCAATGATTGGATCATTGATGTACTTAACAACTTCTAGGCCTGACATAATGTTTGCTGTTTGTGCTTGTGCAAGGTTCCAAGTTACACCAAAGTCTTCACACCTTTATGCAGTGAAGATGATCTTTAGATACTTAAAAGGACAACCTAAATTAGGCCTTTGGTATCCTAGGGATTCACCATTTGACTTGGAAGCTTTCTCTGATAGTGATTATGCTAGAGCCAGCCTTGACATGAAATCCACAATAGGAGGTTGTCAATTTCTTGGCAAAAGGTTAATTTCATGGCAATGTAAAAAGAAAACTATAGTTGCAAACTCTACTACTGAAGCAGAGTATGTTGCTGCTGCTAATTGTTGTGGGCCGGTGTTATGGATTCAAAATCAAATGCTTGATTATGGATTCAACTTTAGGAACACCAAGATTCACATTGATAATGAAAGCACCATTTGTATTGTGAAGAATCCAGTGTTTCATTCTAAAACCAAGCACATTGAAATAAGGCATCATTTCATCAGAGATTCTTATGAGAAGAAGTTGGTTCAAGTGATCAAGATTCACACAGACCACAATGTTGCAGATCTTCTCACAAAGGCTTTTGATGTCAGCAGGTTTAACTTTCTAATTGCTAGCATTGGATTACTTAATCTCTAAAGTATTGTTTGAGGGGAGGTTAATTAAGATTGGATGAAAGGAAATGTAACACTTAGCAGAAGTAGATAAAGGGTTAGGATAACCCACTGATCCCCAACACACATTTACATCTGCTTAACTATCTAATCTTGAACCAATCACAATCTTAACCCAAAAAGACTCAAAAACCTAGGAAATCCAAAAGGACCACTGAGATATCTCAGTCTAGTGGACCTATTCACCTTGTTGCAGATGAGTTTGTCTATAAGGAGTGGGAAGACAGAATGGAAAGGGCTGCCACTACTGCTACTAGCTTAGAAGCAGAGCAGGACAGTGGTAACATAAATAGGACCCAATCCATGGCAACACTTAATGAATCTTTTCCTCATGGAACTAATTCAGGTAGTGGTCCCAGGTGCCAAGATACCATATTGGGGGGTGAAGAAGCTTAAACTAGGTTTGAGGTTGCATTTAAACAGTCCAATGATCCACCTCTCTCAAGAGTTAACACACTTGGAAGTGGGGATGACAACATGAAACTAATGGAATTGATGGAACACTGTACAAAACTGACTGAATTGGTGAGAAAAAGAAATAAGATATTTAGTGAGCTGAAAAACAAAAAGAGAGATTGTAAGAATCTAAATTTATGATGGCAATGATTGTTGGAATAGAATTAGAGTTGATATTGCTTGGCATAAACCTAACACTTCTAGTATTAAGTTAGTACTGCTAGGTATATCTTAATACTGCTGGGTAAAGTTAGTACGGATGGACTTAAAGTTAGTACTGTTAGGCTAAAATTAGTACTGGTGGGTGACCGTTAGTACTGTTTGAGGCATAACAAAATTTTCTTAATTAAATATAGCCGTTGTGAAATTTCCGCCAACAACTTCGTCTATAGGTTTGACTAATTTAGAGAATTCATGATCTTTCTATAAAATCATAAGCTTTCTTCAAAATAAGAACAAATTTCATTCAGTCGGTTAAATCAAAACCCTAAAGTGCTCTCTATATAATCTCAATTAACTTTGCCAAGCTCACATACTCTTATAAACAAACATATCCCAGAACCCTAATCTAACTTCTCTCCATCAAATGGCGAATTTGGATTTCTGCGACAAGCACAACATGGTTGCCTACTTACAGAAGTCAGAAGGAAGTGAAGGATTTCATCTGATAATTGATTTTCTCACTATAAGTCACATTAGGTATGTCCTCACTAAAAGTCCAACTATCTATGTCTCTCTCATAGAACAGTTTTGGCAAACTGCTTCTGCAAGCACACTTGAGAATGGAGACATGGAAATCATTGCTACAATAGATGGGAAAGTCAAGGTTGTTTCTGAGGCATCTATTAGAAGACATCTCAAGTTAGAAGATTCTGATGGTAATAGTACTTTTCCTACTTCAGAAGTTTTTGAGCAACTTGCTCTAATGGGGTATGTGTCCAATTCTGATAACTTAACTTTTCAAAAGGGACACTTTTCCCCTTAGTGGAAATTTTTGATTCATACCATCCTTCACTGCTTAAGTTCAAAGAAAACTGCTTGGGAACAATTTAGTAGCAATATAGCAACTGCTATCATTTGCTTGGCCACAAACAGAACCTTTAATTTTTTTAAATTGATTTTTGATGCCATGGTGAAAAACTTAGATAGTAAGACAAAAATTTTGATGTATCCAAGATTTTTACAAATCTTTTTGAACAAGCACAAGAGATTGCTTCTACCTCATAAAAGACTTTATATTGCTCCTACCCTTACACAAAAACTATTTAGCAATATGAAAAGATCTTTCAAGGGATATACTGGGGTGGACACTCCATTGTTTCAAACAATGCTTGTTCATGGTCAGATTTTATAGGGTGAACGATTAACAATCCCAATTGAGTCCCACCACACACCCATCAGTGCTCCATCCACCTCACAATCACTAACTTCACCACCCTCTATGCAAACAACCCATGTTACTGAAGAAGCTGCTACGATGCCCCATGATTCACCTCTCCCAAGAGTTCATTCACTTGGAAGTGATGAGGGTAGTATGACTCTTAATGAATTGACAATTCTTTGTACCACATTATCCAAGAAAGTAGGGACTTTGGAATCTGACTTAAAGCAAACCAAACTGACATATGGTGCTGCTTACACTAAGCTCATCATGAAAGTAAAGAAGTTGGAGCACAAAGTAAAGTCAAGCAAAGCTAGAAGAAGGGTCAGACTTGTTGTTTCAGAAAATGAAGATGAGTTGGAGGAAGATTTCTCAAATTGATGAAGATGAGGGAATTACTCTAGTACAGATGAAAGCACAGACTTAGGGGAGGCATGAGCATGATTTTAAGTTTATTGCTTCTGAAGAAGATTATACTGCTAAGCCTAATATTAGTACTGCTAATGTACCAGTTAGTACTGCTGGTGCAGAAGTTAGTACTGCTAGCCTTGAAGTTAAAACTGCTGCTGAAAGTTTAATGTATATCAGAAGAAGTGCAACAAAAAGAAAAGATAAAGTCAAAGCTATTATGAAAGAAGCTAAACCTGTTCAGAAGAAGACAAAGTCAACTAGAGCAAGAAAGACTTAGGTTAGAAGAACTCAGAGATTGCAAGAACAACTTTGAATGAATAAGAAGGCAAAGGATAGCCAGATTTTCAATAAAGAAGCTAGCACTTTCATTGCTAAAGAATGGATTACATACAACCATAATTGAAGCTGAGAAGAGTTAGCACACATGTTACAAGCACAAGAAAAGAAAGATACTTGAAGCTGACAAGGCAAGATTACTTGTAGAGCTTATAAATGAAAGAAAGAGAAAATTTGCCCAACAAAGAGCTAAACAAATAAGGAACAAGCCCATGAATTAAGCTCAACAAAGGACTTACATGTGTAATTATATCAAGAATAAGGGAAGTTACTATCTACAACAATTGAAGAAACCTTCCTTTGATGAAGTCAAGAAGTTATTTGAGACCACAATGAAGAGGGTAAATACTTTTACTCCAATGGAGAGTGATGATATAGTTCCTAAAGTTGTAGATGGAAGCTCAAAGATAGATGCTAAACAAGAACTTAATCAAGAAAGTTTAAAGAGACAAAAGATAGGAGAAGGCTCAGAACCATCTAAAGAATCAAAAGATAAACTGCCTCAAGAACAACTCCAACATCTAATGATCATAGTTCTAAAAGAAGGGATGAATGTTGAAGCCCTACAAACCAAATATCTAATCATTGACTGGGAAGTTTATACTGAAGACTCAAGAATATATTAAAAGATCATCAGAGTAGGTAATCACACAGAGGTATATCAGATCTTTGAAGATATGCTAAAGAATTTTGATAGGGATAATCTAGTCAGACTATGGAGTCTAGTTCATGAAAGATTCAACTCAACAGAACCTACTAAAGATAAAGAAAGAGAACTTTAGGTAGAGTTAAAGAGGCTGTTTAAACCAGATGATAATGATATTCTATGGAAGCTTCAAAGATATATGAATGATCCTTTGAAATAGAGGTTATATGATACATGTGCTATTCATCATGTGTCTACAGAGAGAGGACATGATATTTTCATGCTGGTTAAAAGATTTATCCATATGACAAGAGCACTTATTTACTTTGATGCTGAGTACAAGCTGCAAGAGATGAATATTCATGATGGCAGATGAGCTTTAGGGAAAAATCTTATACTAGCAAACGAGACTAAGACAGTAGAAACGTAGTTGGTAGCATCCTCGTCTAGCACAGATGGATTAAATCAGATAAACTTGTAGATCAGAATGACAATCATAAGTTTAAGTGGAGGATTGTAGGAATTAATGGCTTTTACAACTTTCTACGGCTATGTTTCATCTTTAGTACTACTAATGAGAAGACTTTAATATTGTCAAGCTTCGTCACGTACTAACTAAGTAGCAAATTATTAGTACTGCCAGTTTATTATTAGTACTGTTTGTTATATTGTTAGTACTGCTAAAGTGATATGCATGAGTTATATTAGGAATAGATATGCATTATCACTTGATCATTTTTTGTAAGCCCATTAGGGTTTCCTTGGTCTATAAAAGGAACCCTATGGCATAGATCTAGATATCAGATTTCATATTAGTAAGCAATCATAGTTAGGTATTCATGAGCAATATTGGACTCAAAATAGTAATTCAATATAGTAGGAAATTTTAGTAAAGATCTTGTTTTTACTGTTTCATTGTTCTTCTTAGTATTGCAAACTAGATTCCGCATAGTTTGTGATATTCTCAATCTTAGTTTCTACTATAGTTGTCTTGGATCTATCCAATATAACTAAGCTTTAACAAGCTAAGTAAGATCTGTCAAGAAGGATCAACACACTTGTTTTAAATAATGCACATTTTGTCTTTTCCATTTCTTGGCCGATAAACATAACATATGTGTGTGGTGTAATATATATATATATATATATATATATATATATATAATTATATATATATATATATATATAATAATGAAATTTCTTAATTAAATCATTTCCTACTTTACCTTATATCCTACAAAAAACCTTGTAAAATTGATAAACCTTTTTTTGCATAAAAACATATACTAAACTTATCTATTTCAAACATTCATTTCAACCAAATATTTTTCTATATTTTAGTAAAGATTCAATTAACCTAAGCTCCGTCTATTTCACGAACCGCAATTCATTCCAATATGCGATACTTTCTATATTTTATTCAACATATAATCAATATAACAAATTGACTAGCAATGCATGCAAACACTCCCTGCTCATTTCATTGTCACTAAACAACGTGAAACAAAAAATGGAAATAACCCTGAAATATATCAAACTCATCAAAAATGAGATTGACCACAGAGCAACCCAAAATGAAATAAATGCACACAGATAAAGTCACTATATATCATAAATAGTACAAAATAAACACTTCGTCCCAACTTTAAAGGTAAACAAACATGATCAAATCACCGGGTATCACACCATATCATGGTATGTGTCGTAACATGGAAACTCTATGCAACTACAACCCAATTCAAATACCCATATGAATGTCAAATACCCATTAATGAATGTACCATGATAAGCCTAATTAGAGAAGTAGATAACATGACACTATAAGCAACTACAACCCAATGAACATGTGACACATGTTAATTATCCATTGTCACCAGTCATGTATGTGTCGTAACATGACACTCTAAGCAACTACAACCCAATGCATATGACCCATATGATGTCAAATACCCATTAATGAATGTGACCAGTGATAGCCTAATGCACATGACCCATGACCCATGTGAATTAACCATTATCACTAGTTATGCATAGGTTGCATCGGGCTTGGTAGGTGTGTATATTATAGTTATAGCGTGAAGGTTATATGAATGATATTGAAGTTGTTAAAGAAGGGCACATTAATTTTTACATTTGAGGAGGCCATGAAATCCGTAACGTATATGTCTTAGTCTGAACACTGTATGAAACTGTCTTTAGGGTAGCGTTAGATAATTTGGACACGGTAACCTGACCCTTGTGCATTATGTTTAATGGTCAATGATAAGTTCAATTCATAGAATGGTTAGTATGAATGTTTTTTAAATGCTTTTTTAGGGAAAGTTAAACATTCTATTTGTTGGTTGCTAATGGAAGCTATGTTTTAGTTTAGGGGTTTCATCTCTTAAAATGTAAATGCTTTGGGTTTAGTTAGTGCTAGTTTAAAAGAAAGAGGGCTTAGTGTGGCATTTTTAAACATTAGGTCTTCTAGTTTCATACTTAGTTCTCCTCTCTTTGAGTTAGATTTTGTTGCCATTTGTTTCTGTAGTTACGCCGCCTGAACCTTAAGCGTCATGATGCCTCAATTAACCTTTCTCCACCATAAGGTTCAGATGCCTATTTGATGTGCGGTCGTCATAGGACTTCTACACGAGAAGTTTTACAACTCCCTAGGCAGTGTACCTAACCGTTGTAGTGTAGTATAGGCAAGACTCGGGGGTTGTTATCGTTCTCCAGGGGATAGCACTGTGAAGGCCGGATTGAATGTTCACTAAGGTCTAAGGGTTGAGGAAAGATTCTTTTTTATGTTTTTATATTTTATGAAAGCAAGTGAATCTCGGGTTTGAAGGTTGGTTTGTTTTAATCTGATTAACTACTAATTCTAATCTAATGGCAAGAA
>BQNB010016799.1:26674-71044 GCA_026074375.1 Tanacetum coccineum | reverse complement strand
TGGGCTTGGAGCTTTGACTCCTACTCGAATGACACTCGAGCTTGCTAATCGTTCGATTACGCACCCAATGGGAATAGCCAAGGATGTTGTAGTTAGAGTTGATGGTTTTACTTTTCTTGCCGATTTTGTTGTGGTTAATTTTAAACCAGGCCCGAGAGTGCCTATTATTTTAAGGAGACCTTTCCTTCGCACTGCAAAAGCTCTCATTGATTTATATGAAGAAAAATTAACACTAAGAGTAGGTTGCGATGAACTTGTCTTTTATGTTGAAAAATCTTAGAAAAGCAAGAATAAGCAATTTGCTCATGATATTTTTGTCATTGATTTTTTGAGAGATGAGCCATTTAGTGGCAGTACCACTACTCATTCCGATGCTCTTCCTCCTAGTTCTTCTCCGGTGAAGACTAGTGATAATCTTGAGGAGTTCGCCGATGAACTCACTCTTCTTAAAAAAGATGTTCATTTTCAAGTTTATTCAAACCCTCTTTTCGAATTTGATGACAACTTCACCTCTAGCAACGAAAATCCTCTCTTTAACGAGATGGATGAAGATGTCGAAAACAAGAACTCCAACGTTTCAGATTCCGATGAGCCAGTTTTACTTAACACACCTTTAACCGATAAGGTTGAGTGTTTCGCTCCAGAAGACGATATTGATGAGATCGATGCTTTTCTAGCCATGGAAGTTTCTTCTAATTTTGAGGAAGGTTATTTCGATTCAGAAGGAGACGTAATTTTTCTTGATAATCTGCTTAGTGATGATACCACCCATAATCTCGCTCCCGAAGTAATTTCCGATCATGAACCAGAACAAAATGAATCTTCGATTACTTTTTCTCCAAGGAGTGATCCTCTTCACCATGAGTTCGCCGGTGAACTTATTACACTTCCTTCAAGGATTGCTAGAGAGCATGAGGAATATCTTAGTCGTATGACTTTGCTTTGTGAGATTTCAACTTCCCGGTCACAGGAAAATGTTCATGCTAATCAAAGTTCAATTATCGAGTCTCTTCCCGTATCTCCTATCCCCGTTGAGGATAGTGAACCCGTTCAAGAAGAGATCGATATTTTCCTCATTCCAGATGATTTAATTCCACCAGGTGTTGAGAATGATGATTCCGAAGATGAAGATAATGAGTTACCTAACCTTGATCATCAAGACAACCCATCATCTCCTCGTCCTCCACCGGAACCACCGGACGTTTGTTTAGATTTTAAGCCCAATACGGCCATGAAGAATGATGAAGATTTTAACCAAGGAGAAATTATTTTATCCCTAAATATTGAAGATGTCAATTCCTTCACATTTGTCATTTGGACTTTCTTCTATTTTTCACCTACCCCGAGGATTCTCCTTTAATTCTCTCTCTCAGGAGTGAGGACCTCATTTTTGACCCTGGCATCTCTACTTTCCGTTTTTCTTTTAAGCCAGTTCCATTTGCTCTCCCTAAGGACGAATGAATTCAGGGATCGAGTCGAGCTAGCGACTCGGTGACAAAAAACAAGCCGCTTCGTGGGAGTTCACCCCATGCCTATCCTTTTCTATTTTCTTTCTATTTTCTAAAAATGTTGTGAGGAGGCATGTACGCTTTTCCGTTCTTTGTGTTGTGTTGTTTTGTAGCTTGTGATTAATTGCAGGATATACTCAAATTTTTATAAGACTCTCGGTTCGGTGTTTTGTCCCGTTCACGTTCGAGCTTCCTAGCCTTTGTTTGCAAATAGTTTGGGGAAATCCGATATCCTTAGTCATCTTAACGTTCACTTTATCATTGCATAATTAATAAACGGCTTAGATTTTTGCTGAGAGGACCGCCTTAAACATTGAGGACAATGTTTCATTTTAGTTTGGGTAGGGAATCTATCGATTTGATGTTACCTGCTTATTGTTTTGTTCTCACGTACCCCGTTTTTCCCACAAAAATAGCAAAAATTTCAAAATTTTTAAATTTTTAAGTTTTATTTGTAGAGAAATATAAAAAATATAAAATAAAATAAGTGTTTTTGTCACAATTTTGATTTTCTTGCTGGGTAAGAATAAGAGTAAATTTTGACCCAATCGAGCGTGTTGAGCTCTAGCTTGTTCCTTAACTTTAGGCTAAGCGTTCGCTAATTTGCGAAGAGCGAAAAATGATAGAGTTAAGTATGAGAAGGATGCTAAACAAAGATTATTTGGAAATCTTAAAAGCTCATGTATGTAACTTGTTGCTTTTTCTCCCATAAGCTCTTAACCGGATTAATATACGTGCTGTTTTTGGAGACTAAACTTAAATCAATAATTTTTATGTAATATATAGCAAAAATTTTAGTCTTAGTTCAAATTTATACTTGAATTTTTCAAAAAGAAGCCTTCTATAAATAAATAATGAAAAAAAATGTAAAATTGAAAATGATAAAAATATAAATATAAAAGTTGTAGGCTGATAAAAGTTTACTACCTCTTGCCGGCTCACAACCGATGTGGTAGTCTTCTAAAAAAGGCCCATAGTAAGAATAAAGATCCGAGACTAATAAAAGTTTGTTGCATCTTGCCGGCTCACAACCGATGTTGCAGCCTTCTAAAAGGTCGAGGGTTTAAATTGCATAAATGTTTAAATAGTTAAATTAAATTAATAATTGACTTCTTTTTGTTAAATTCAAATATGCTTTTGCACTTTGACTACTCTATTTTATAAGCTATGAATATCCGTGAAACCTGAGAGTTTTTTTTGAAACCTAAGGTCCGTGAGTCCCGATACTAGTCTCTGTGGGGTGTCAAAAGCCTGATCACTTAGCCGTAAGGTTGGGATGTGCCGAGACGAAAGTCGCTACATGGGATAATCTCGCCTTTAAACTCATTATTCTAAGGTGGAACGTAAAGCATAGTATGTTGCAAAAAGTTGATCCATGGTTGAAATTCAAGATAGCACACTCATCTAAGATATAATAAATGTCGGGAGTAAAAAGTTCAAAAGCTGCAAATATGAGTAGTATTAACATCCTTACTGATATTTAGCTGTGATTTTGTTTTAAGCTTTGTTTGGATAAGTGAAAAGTCGAGAACGATGAATTTATCCTTTTAGGGGCATTCTCGGATTCGAAATGCATCTTGTTCTATGATCCCTAACATTATGGAAATAACGAAAGTCAAAATTATCTCAACTATATAAAAAAAAGAGGTTTTAGAAAATGGGAATTAGGGGTGTTTTATAACTTATGATCTCTTAACTCTCTCCACAAAAATCTTTGCTACTTTTCAAAGGTTTAGTTTGGGGAAGTTTCGAGGTATTTGGTTATAAGGCATATAATATTACGTGAGGACACGCAATCGCTTAGTTTGGGGAATTTTGATATGTGTGAAAACACATATCCATTTTATATCAAAATAAACCCAATAAAGTCCAAAAACATAATAAAATTGGCAAAGATATGCTTGTTTTTGTGTTTTGTATGTGCAGGTACGGATAAAGCAAAAACCACAAGAAAATGATTAAAACCGGGCAAACACGAACACAAGAACGGAAGAGCACACAAAGAGCTGGAAGTTTTCTACAAAAAGGTCAAAAAGTCAACCTTCAGTCAACTTGGTCAACAAAAGTCAACATCACAAGAGGACAAAACTTCAAATGTTTTCCAAATCAATCCCTCATAAATTCCAAAGTTTCATAAATAGTTCCTTTACCTTAACGGGTTTAAAAAAAACCCCTTAATAGTTAACATTTGTTAACTATTAACAACAATTGTTAAAGTCCAAAACCAATACCTGGCCCAAGGCCCATTTCCCTTTTATAACCCAAAGTCAAACAAAATACACCCGGGTCAAACATAATCAAACGCACTCTTATAGTAAAAAAAGAAGCGGGAAAAGTGTTTATTACCACTTCCAGGGTTGGAATGAGTGATAAAATGAGTATGTGTTTGATGGAGGGGGGTTTGTTATGGTTGGTCAACCGTCTTCTACCTTTTCACCCTCTCAGTCAAATCATGGGGCAAATCCAAATTAAAGGACAAAAAGGACAATTCATGGGATCTAGTACACAAGGGCAGAGTTATTCATCATCAAACGCGCCCTATTGGCCAATCCCATGTGAAGAATGACACGTTGGATGATGAGAAAGCACAAGAGAGATGGGATTTTACACTACTTACACTCTCAAAAGAAGCACAAGCTGTCTCAATCACGGATTGCCACGCTGGCAATCCGTGTGAGCTATAATTCGATCCAACGGCCAAGATTAGACCTCTAATGATTGAAGGAATGAAGGGCATGGATTGAGATGATCGTGTAACAACCTTGAGAGCCTAGAAGCTTCAGCTGAGGGCTATAAAAAGCCTCACTTTCACACACACATGGGGGGAGATAGTTTTTATAATTTTCAGCTTATTTAGTTTATGTAATTCCTCTTTCAAAAATGTTTTAGTTAATGATTTCTCCATGTAATGTTTTAATTCAAGTATTGTAATCAGTTGTTTTCCAATTAATCAAAAGTTTCTTATTAAGCCTTTAGTTCTTTCATAAGCTCATATTTTCTTAAAGTATGGTTTATTAAGCTGTTAATGTTTGAAAAGTTTCTCAAAAGTTCAAACAAGCTCATCTAAGTCTCTAAGCTTAGATTTGAGCTTAATAAGTCATTTAATATACTCAAAGCTTTAAAATCAGCTTAAAGTACCTTTGCTTATTTGGACTTTTGGAAGATGAGCCAATTATGGAAGGGCTCATATGGACTTAAACTGGCTTATCATTGATAAGCCAGAGCTGTTGATAAGCTCTTTGAGCATTTAAGCCTTTGTTTTGCTAAAGCCATTGTAAGTCTTCATTTACTTTCCTTGTCTTTAATTTCCTAGTCTGAATTTGCTTATCTGCTTATAAACTGCTTATTAGCTTGTTATTTTGTGCTTATTCTTTTCTTATGAAGATTATTAGTTTAAATTGATAATCTGTCTTAAAGTTTATATAGCTTAAATCTTAGATTTGCATTAATTGTCTTAAAAATCATTAAAAACCCAAAAATAGTTAGCATAGGTTGTGAATCTTAGTTTCTAGCTTTTCTAGTTGTTTAAATAAGCTCACAAGTTAGTTTCTAAGCTACACATCTGGTAATTAAGGTTTCATCAGCTAGATTTTAGAATTATAAGCTAAATTGAAAACTGTCATAGTTAAAGGGGTGTTTGGTTTAATGTTGTTTGACCCTTAAAAGTCAAACTGAGCTTTGATCTTTGCTTAAGCCATTTTAATTTTCACTTTTAATCAGTAATAAGATTGTTTTCTTAGGTTAGATTTCAAATCTATAAAAAGTTTAAGCTTAGTCTTTTGTCTTTGCACCAGGGGAGTTTTTTCCCTTTATCTTTGATTGTTAAAATTGATCCAAGCCTTCCTAGGCTTGGATTTTGTTTGCTAAGTGTTCTTAAACACTCAATAAGAATGTGTAGTGCAGGGGTATCCCTTAAGGACACCTGCATTTGTGCTTTGCACCTTTGCAAATTGCACCAGCAGTACTAACTGTTGTTAGTACTGCTGCTTTTTTCCTTTGAATTTAAGCTAGTTAAAATAAGCTTAGGGTTTTAAAATTAAATAAGTTTATAGATTAGATATAGGTTAATATAGATTAAGTCTTGTTTTCAAATTTCTATCTTAATCTCTAGGTTTAATTTGCTTTTAAATTTCACCAAAAATCCTAAAAATACAAAAACAGTACTAAGTAGATTCTAGCTTTTAAAATTTGATTTTTAGCTTATAAGTTTGTTTTTATGATTTGGATTGATAGCTTATATGTAGTTTGTCTAGTTTCCAAAAGCTTAGTTTCTGTCATGGCTTATTTTGCTTATTAGCTTTTCTTGACATTGAGCCTTTTAAGTGTTTAGTTCTAAGTTTGCATTCTTGATCTTAAATTTCAGATAGCTTTAAGTGATTTTAGTTTAATTCGACTTTCCATTATTATCTTATAACAATCTTAAGGTATTTAGAACAACATCTGGTTTTAAAAAAGAGCTTAAAAATATTGTGTCTCAAGTGTTTTTTAAAAGTGTAAAATAAGTTTTTTTAGAGCTTAAAAGCTCACTTTCTGAAAACAGCTTTTTACAAAGCTTTTTGAGAGCATATTTTTGAGTTTAAGGTTATTGTGCTTTTATTAAAGTTGATACAAAAGTTGTCCTCTACAACTTTTGTTCTTTAAGTTTTTCATAAAAAACCAAAAACAAAGGGAAGTGGAAGTCGGGGGTGAGCAAGACTCGAACCCCCGACCTCAACACCTCAACCTTTTTATACACACACCCTCCCACTCCTTACCGCTATGCCCTTGGGTCTTTTTCATAAGACCCTTGCACAAGTAATCTTTTATACACGTTTTGGCTTTATAAGCCCAATAAGCTGTTAAGCTTTATTCGGGCTTTATTTTATAAGCTTCAATCTCGGGCTATATTTTCCTAGATTAGATAGTTAAGCTATTTTCCTCATTTTCCTAGAATTTATAATGTTAATTTATATTTTTTAATCCGCACCATTTTAAGTTTCATTAAAAACTTTAAAAAAATCATATAAAAATATAGAATAATAATCAAAAAAATAATAAATCTTTTTAGAAAATTTTTCTTTATCCTAAAGTTCAGAGTAAACCAATTAGTTTTGCTTTCAAGGGTTTTTACATTGCAAAATTTCGTTTTTCTAAAGAACGGATTCGTTCTCAAATCTCGTTTATCGTGTTTAAAGCTCATTTATAACTCCGTTTTTGTTACAACGTTTTTCTTTAAACTTACTTTTTAGTCAAATATAGTCCATTTAGAAAATAAAAAAAAAACTCAATTTAGTTTTAATTTTATAAATTTAGGGTTTGTAGCTTCCGTTTAAGGTTCCCATTTTGCGTTTTTAGTTAAAATTTAAATTCCCGTTGTTTGTTTTCATTCTTAATTGTTGTCATTTGCTTATTTTAATTTGTAGACGTAGAAGATCAAATCAAACTTTGTTTCCCATTCAAATCTTTGTCCGAACATCAAACGTGGTTTCAATTTCACAAATCATTGAGGAAAACGACTCGGGAAATCATACTTCCCGGTTAAGATACGTATTATATTATATTATATATTTTGAAGAATTTTCCTTTTCCACTGTCCTCAGGTAAATTGTAATTTATCCATCGTATTTTATTTTATATATTATAAAAAGCCGTATCATGCATCCATTCTTATTTCCTAAATAATCATCCAAGCTAGAAAATTTCCAAGTATATTAAACTAGCTAAACTAAATTTTAGTGGAGAATCAAGTATAGGCATAGATAAAGAAATAGCTAAGCATGCATGATAATTTCATATGTATAATGATCAAGAAGCATAATGTCTCAAGTAACATGCAAATAAATTCGAGGATGATAAAACTAAACGATCATCCAAGGCAAACCATGTTGCCAAAACTACGTACCAAATATCCTACCAAATTACTGATAATTTTAAGTACCAAAGCATAGCATGTACGAAACCAATACCAACAAGTTTAAATAAGTATTAATCATAATAAAATTGTTTTTAGCAATCTTCAAATTGCTCATTTCTTCTTTCCCTTCAACAAATTTTTAATCCCCTTCCCGATTGACCTTAGCCCGCTCCTGTGCTCATCTCGTATTTGGACTTGATGGTTTAAAATTTTTTGTTTGCTAGAAAGATAAATGGTGTGCAATTTTGTTCATCAAGAGATGGTTTGTGACTAACTTTGGAACAATCATTTGACAAGGAATTAACATAGCGAGTGGGGGAAGGAGTACTAACACGAGAAGTACCTTCATTATCATCATCTATGTGATGAGAGGATGATGGGTGATCGAAGGCGGAAAAGGAAGAAGCAGAGCTGAAGTGACGCCTCTTTTCGTGCCATAATCCTTTCGCGTCTTTCGCTCATGTTGAGGAGCGAGAGGATACATGACACGATCATACAAGTTTGAAAACTCAGGAAAGTTTGACATGACATGATTATACAAATGGGTCAACAACATACCATAGGGTAAAATTAACCTAGGTTGACGCGTGACCAACTCCATTCGTTTTGCAACGAAGAATGCAAGATTGTATCTCGTAGAAGTCGCGATACAATAGAGCATATAACATAGACAAGCCGGAACATGATCCCGGTTGCCACCAACGCAAAAGACATTTTCACGAATGACTTTGACCCAAGTTTTCATATTCGTTTGGACTTCCCGAGTTAAAATTTAGTTTTCCTCGACATCAACAATTTTACCATGGTGGATACGGGTTAAGGGTTCTTCTCAATCAAGTTGATAGTTTTTGATTTCATCAAGAGAAAGGAGGGAAAAGTTGATAACGACCTCCCGAAGGAAAACACTAAAGACCCAATCTCGAGAGATAATTTATCAAACATGAACATGTGACCTTTACGGTTAATAAAAGACCGAGAAACTTAAAGACCGAACACTTCGAGTGTTAAGAAAAGAAGCTTGTTTTAATGGTGCATTCGACCCAAGCATGTGACCTTTCCCATTATGGAAAGTTCGAATAGAACTCTAAAGAACTCTAGAATGAACCAGGGGAGCGATTCTGCTCATTATTTATTGAGACAGTCAAAACATTAACCCAAACAATGTATTAAGGTAGCCAAATCACTAAAGTTTTATCCATACAACCCGACTCTCATGAATGTAACGATTTTCAATAAATAGGAAAGCATTTTTCAAAGGTTGATTGTATTCACCGGAAATGGTGGGAATATAAAAACGAGTGTTTTGTGGTCAGATGCAGTCACACGAGGCATTATCACCTATTACATACACATAAACAAAAGAAAATATATATATATATATATATAAATATTTAACCATGTCAAAATAAAAATATTGTAGATTGTTGTCTAGTGTGTGCCTATATGCAACAAATGTGAAGTTGCGGTTAACTCGACTCTAAACAAAACCTATGAATTAACCTAAACACTCCTTTATTTACTTTTACTCATCCAAACGCGTCTATATATATATATATATATATATATATATATATATATATTATATAAATATTATATATATATAAATATAATATATATATAATATATATATAAAAACTATTTATATTGATTATAATAGTCTCGATCAAATGGATCATAAGAGATCATACCGACATAGAGTGCAAAAACGTTTTTGAAATGTATTAACAATGCATTAAAACATTTTTATGAGATTCCTAACGTGAGAAATTTTTAAAAATAATGAGGTTTTGTTTATGTCGAAAAGTTTTTCCAAGCACAATTAATTATGCAAATCCTACGTCTACGAGAAGCATAATAGTTATAAATTATGTTATCCTAGTGTTAATTGCACATAAACACTCAAAAAGGTGAAAAACCCCCAATTTTTGATTTTGAGTTCAATTGAATCCTAGCCACAGATTAAGAAGAAAAATGATGAAATGACTTACAATTGATGATGTTTATGATGTTGTTGATGATAATTAATGTTGATTGCACCTTCAAATTATGTTTTAATGGAAGATTTTAAAGTTTGGTGGTGTTTTCTCTCGTTCGTCCCTGGTATGGATAAGAAGGGTAGTGTTTTTTTGTAAAAAAATAATGGTCAGACCTTTACTAGCCCGCTGCCGACTGTCTTAGATATATTGGGGGGTCATCCCAATAAATCAGGGGGCTGTCGGACCGCCAGGAGTGGGGGTGTTTTGGGTTTGATTTTTGACGAATTTTTCGAAAGGAGGTTTTAATTTGCATTTCGCTAATTAAACATACTTAAAATATTTCGGATAAAATAATTAAGTTGTCATGACACGTAGAATGGAACATAGACTAGAATCGAGACTAGGAGAAAAGAAAAGAACGATTTACGGAATGTGTTCAATCATTCCTAAGCATAGACGAAGATAATTGAATGATTCACGCTTGAGGGGTTTAGTAAGAATGTCGGCGATATTATCTTCAGACAAGACTTTTTGGATGGAGATGTTTCCTTTTGGACATTGTCCCAAAGGAAATGATGACATATTTTGATGTGTTTCGTCCGCGAGTGTTGCACAGGGTTTTTGCTTAAGTCAATCGCACCTTTGTTGTCGCACATAATCAGAACATCGTCGAGTCGTATGTCGTAGTCGATAAGAGCTTGTTTCATCCATAGTGCTTGTTTGGATTTGGTATACAAAATAAATTTGTTTTTGGATTGAAAGAATAGTTCTTGTTTGTTTGAAAGAGTGGGGGAAAGGGGGGGGGGGGGGGGGGGGGGGAGGGGGGGGGGGGGGGGGGGGGGGGGGGGGGGGGGGGGGGGGGGGGGGGGGGGGGGGGGGGTGGGGGGGGGGGGGGGGGGGGGGGGGGGGGGGGGGGGGGGGGGGGGGGGGGGGGTGGGTGGTGTTTTTTTGTTGTTTTTTGATTTTGGGTTTTGTGAGGGGTGTAGGTGGTTGGGGGGGGGATAGTGTGGTTGGGGGATTAGTCTAAAAAAATAAAAATAATTAGAATTGGCATTGGTATAGATTAGAATCGGCATTGGCATCGGCATCGGCATCGGCATCGACATCGGTATCGGCATTGACATCATCATCGGCATCGGCATCGACATTGGCATTGACATTTGTATTGGTATTAGTTTTGTGTTGGTGATGGTGATGTTATAGTCTTAAATAATACGACTGCTCTTGATAGAATAAGTGTAGCATCTTGGAATCAACAACATTTTTGGTTTCGCCCGGTTTCATTTGTTTCAGCATTTGATTTTTCGTTTGTTCTACATCTGTCCTGAATCTGCCACATGTTCGGAATCACATCGGATTGAGACTTATTGTCTAGCACTTATCAAGAGTCGTACTCTGGAAACGCTTCGCTCTGTGTTTTGTTTTTTCGTTATTGTTTATTTTATGTCGAACAAACCTCCAATGATCACTGCGCGGCATTGTGAGTTTGAGGGGTAGATGTTTAGCTAATAAAGCCTGTAGGTCCACCCACTTGTTTAGAGCCGTTTAGTTTTTTTAGGAATAGTTAGTTTGTCTTCTATTTATCATCATGTAATCTTCATTGTTCATTGAATCAATTTAGCAATATTTTGTATTGTATCTTTAGTTTCTACAAATCTTAGAATATATATGATTAAATTAAGATATATTTCAAGCTTTTGTGTGTTAATCTATTACATAATTTGACTAATTATAAGCCTTCATAAGCTCGATTTTAATTGGCTTGAACTTATAAAAATTTATAACGTGTAAATGCTTTCATAGTTGGTATTTTTGAAGACATAGTTAGGCGTTCTTTTTCTTGGTATATTGCTAGGGGCAAAAACTCTATTAGTTGGGATAGTTGGATTCAACACCCTTTTTTAATTTCTTTGTAATTCTAGATCCTTGCTAGTTTTCTTTTAAATAAGTTGCCGTTCAAAAAAAAAAAAATGCTTTCATAAGTCATAGCTTTTGCGATAAACAAAACTTATTTTATAAACTCAAGATTCGATGTGCCTAAGAAGACCTCACGTTAAACATAGCCCAGATGTATTTCACTGGAAATTGAGAAAACTTGTAACTCAAACTTGTTAGACATTTGCATCCAAAAGATTAAAGATTTTTTAACAAAAATTTACGCTACAGAAACAAGTCTGTGTTGTTTACGAGTTGTATACATGTTTATTTATGATCACTTCTTACTTCTAGACTCTTTATTTACAACTATTATTTAACTACACATTATTTAAAGTGTATAAAAATACCAAGAAATGTCGATTTTCATTAAGAAATAATAGAAGTAGATAACTACGTAGTAATTAAAAATGGTTAATGAGGATGGGCATATGTGGAGACCACATCTCTAAGACACTTCAACTACAAGGGGACTTAATGGTGGATCACATCACATGGACTGCTATTAGTTTCAAGATACAAAGTGTTAGGAAGGGAGTTTTTTATTTTTTTTTTTGTCTTTTTTGTTTTCATTAAAAATTAGTTTGACTTTTTAATTGTCAATTTAGTTGATTATTAGTTTTTCAAACAAAAAGGTGATAGTTAGATATTACAAACGACAATAAAGTCAAGTTGAGAAAATGAGAAGTATAGAACTATTGGCGTGTTGATGGAAAATCTTAATATAACTACTTCATTGTATGTGTCCTTTTGACTTTAATGATCGTGCTAAGCATTCCATAAAAGTTTTCAGATTTTATAAGCGTTTTTAGCAGGCTTAAGACTTAAGACAATACTAAGAAGATAAACAAATTGTTGATAATCCGTTGACACATTTCTAAATTCTAATTGTATACTCTCTCTTTCTAAAAATATTGTCTTCGAACAAAAAATACACAGTTTAAGAAAAACATAAATAATTATCCGAGATTTTTTTCTTCTTACTTTTATGTAGAATGACAAAAGTTATCTTAATTAATTAATTAATGTCTTTTTTAAAGTTTATAATATGAAATATCACCCAAAGATAACATGATAAATTTGATTAAATTCTCTTATTTATTTTTAATAGCTTAACAATTAAATTAGAACATAAAAAAAAGAAAAAATATTATACAATAGACCTCTACATATGTGTATAGTATGAAAGAAAATAATTAAAAATGCCAATCAAAGAGCCCTATATGGTTTAATAAGAAGGGTTTCTGACTTCAAATTTGGATTTGAAAGTACACTAGAAAAGAAAGTAGGAGAGGTAAAATAATTTATATGGTGAAGTGTATAAAATAAATAAAATGTTGTAAATTATTTTAAAATTGTATTAATAATTAAGTAAATGATTAAAATACTTTATAATCTATTATGAAAGTTATATAAAAAAATTGGTACACATAAATTATACTTGATGACAGAGTGTAACGCCTTGAAAACTGAAATATCAAACAATAATTGCATTATTAATGTTATATATGGCAATCAACAAGAACAATAGTTTTGACAGAAATAACATGGAGTCTAGCCTGTTCGTAAAACCCACCAAAAAGTGTGTGAAAGTAATGTTACGTACCCAACCACATTGAACCAAACAATTTTTATTTTCCTTTCAAACCATATCCACAAGCTAAATACCAAATACCAAACGGGCACTCACTTAAACTTTTGTAAATTGTTTCAGGATTTCCCAATGTGTATAAATGATTTTACTATGCTTATAGTAATTAAATGTTTAAATGAGTGGGGTATTATACTTCCAACTAGTTGGTATTAATTTTACTTTGAGATTATAATTTAAAAATGTATATAAAATAACTACTTTGAGATTTACTTTGAGATTATCATTTAAAAATGTATACTATAAGAAACGAGAAAGTTTGATACACGCAAAAAGATATGGTAATTAATTGAATGCATGTACAAATATAATCCATTTTAGTTTCAATGATACACGTTAGAAGAAAATGGTGTAATAATTTATCATGAAATATTTTTGGGGGAGAATTTCATATATATCCCTCTTTTGGATCAAAATTTCATATATATCCAACCTTACAAAATAATTTCATATATATCCAATTTAAAACTTAAAATTTCATATATGTCCAAATATATAATTTATATATAATTAAATCCTTAAAATACATATTTATTATCATTTAGTCTTAAAATGACCATTATACCTTTGTTTCTTTTTTTTATAATCACATGGATGCAAATGATACATACTATCACATTAGCAGTAACCAAAATTTAACCATCATCACATGGATGCAAACGATAAACAAGAATACCACATAAAGACAGACTCATAATAAATGGTATCGTCAAAACCAACAATAGTTATGTGGAATGTACATAAGGGCAGGAAAGAACAAAATCAAGCATCAAAACTTATTATGGTTTTAATCAAGATATTTAAGAACAAAATCAATCATCTTATTAAAATTACCTTTATTTTGTGTGCAATAAGTCCAAGAACATAAACTGAGAGAATGAATCGAATCATGAGAGTTACAGAGAGATTGGTAGAGAATGAAAGGTCGGATTATTAGGGTAGAGAAACAAGGGTATAATGGTCATTTTAGGATTAAGTGATAATAAATATGTATTTTAAGGATTTAATTATATATAAATTGGGAACTTGGACATATATGAAATTTTAAGTTTTAAATTGGATATATATGAAATTTTTTGGTAAGGTTGGATATATATGAAATTTTGATCCAAAAGAGGGATATATATGAAATTCTCCCTATTTTTGGTGACTCTTGATGTATTTGTATTTTTAATCTAAGTTAATCTGTGGGTCTACTTGTGTTATGTTGTTCAAACAACTTTATATTATATCGTAGTAGTTATTATAGATTCAATCAAAAACTAATTTTAATCAACAATATATATGAGTCAAAATATTTATACCGTTTCTTATGCGAATAATAAATACTATTGTATGACAAAAGATGCCAGCTCAATAGATTTGCTAATCTATATAAGGAGTTGGTCATGTTACATTTCTATTAACTATTACTAAATAATTTTATATTTCATTGAAGATTGGGGTAATACCACACGTATTATCTCATAGATAAACTCATACATTTATAAAAACATCTCTGGTTTCGTTCTAGAATATAAAAGGATTTTAGAGATAAAGTTTCCTGATTATTGGAGTATTGTTTTATTCGAACTGTAGCTTCCACATGATTGATAAACTATGATTTTTCATAAACCTTGAAAACATAAGTTGATATTGTTTTTGTTTCGTAGTTTGTCATTAAGCTATTATCATATCTTTTATAACCCTTATAAACATAAGTTTAAGTTGTACTAAAATAGAGCTACGGGAACTACAAATGTTACTGTATTTTTTCTGACCTTTTGTGTCATTCCGTCGCTTGCATTCTCAATCGCCAGGAACATTTTCTTCTCTTTTCTAGCCATGGTTTTGGCTTGGCGAATCTTATCCATGATGACCGGCAAGATATCTTCGTAGTGTTCCTCGCAAAAGTCCTGGATGTTCACCCTGGGTGCGGCATCCGTTTCTTTCGGCGCTTTTTCTTTGGTTGTTGTTTTCGTAACAGTTGTCACGATGGGGAGTTGTGTTAGCCATTGCGCTCATTCTTACGAGAGTAGTTCCTAGTGTTGGGTCCCACGGATGGCGCCAACTTGTTGATACAAAAGTTAGGTCGGGTCTTGATAGGTCCGAATAGGCAGCTATTCGGATATGTAGCACCTTGTTCTTGTACCAAGTGAACTTGTTTGGAGGACCCTGCATAAGGAATAAAGCACCGTTAATCTTATCGTGGGAGCGGATCCCACGATTGGACTCCGGCGTGAGAGTAAGTATATGGTTTTTGGGAGTAATCGAGCGTAAGTAGGGTTTTAGCTTGTAGAAGATACCTGCATTGATGACGATCGTGTTCCTTTTATAAGCTAAATAACCTTTAGGGTTTCCATGATTTGCGGCTCAAGATACGGTCGAAGTTTTAGGGATTTGGCATTATCCGAGCTGGTTTAAATAAGTAAAGCATATCTCTTATTTAGTTAGGTTATCTTTAGGAATATCTTGTGAAGATACCGCGGCCGCGGACAGCGGACTGGCGGCCGCGACCCTGATACATAGGCCGGAGGCCCATTATCAGCTACCAAGCCCATAATAGTATGAGTGGGTCGGGCCAGTCCATACTATACGTCATCAGCTATGGTTTATGGATGAACTATGGTAGTTAAATCACATATAAGGGTGACTTAATATGGAGGGAGATCGACTAGTTCGACCATTTAGCGTTACTTTAACTGAACCGATCATCTAGCTAAAACGTTATAATTTTCTGAAAAAGTGCAAACTAATAGAAATAATAAGTGTGTTGCCTTATGGATTCCTAACTATAGATTGTCATGCACATTACATATATATACATATTATGATTTCAATAAGTTGCATATTTTATATAGTCCAAATATTAATAGTATATTGTTATTATTATTAATAGGTTGCGGTTGATTTTTGACGTTCTATGTCTTCGTGATTTCTCGATTGGAATTTCTATTCCCGGTGAGTTCATAGCCCCATCCTTTCTTCTTTAATGGTTTTCATAACTATTTTCGGGGTGAGAATACATGCTTGTTTTACTAAGCAAAATTTTTTTGAGTATCCAATTTATTAAGCGTTACATGAATGTTTTTACTAAAGATTTTACTTGCTTTTCACATGATTTCTAATACATGTTTGATACATGGTTGTTTACCATTGAATTTATTAAAGCTTAAATTGCTTACTAAATGATTTGAGATCATTGTTTATCTATTTACAAAACCGTGAGTTTTGAACCATATACCTTGTTGTTAAATTGGTTACAAGTTCTGAGGGTTATTCTTGACGTTTTATGTGAATCTATCGTAGGAGTATCTATTGCTTAATGACCCTTAATATTGTGAAAAAACGTTAATATCCTGTGATGGGTAGACGCTAGTGTAATAAATAGTACTATGGGGTGACTCCCCGTTCGGGGTCTGAATCCTTTTGGAACACCCACTTTCAACAGATATATTACTCTGAGAATTAGGTATATAGCAATAATACCAAATCTTTTGGGGCAAACTATATTTTCTCGTCAAAGGGATCGGTTGTCACGAGCTCAATGCGATAATTCTGTTACTTGACACTGCATTCGTTGCATTGTCGTTGGTTGATCTTATACCTTGTGGTCCACTACTAAGCATACTTGATTTATTAAATTACTACTTGGATTTCGACAACAATTCTTTTAAATGTTGTAACGCTACTTTTCTTACTGAAATATTACTTGATTTATTTCAATACTGTTTTTACTTAAACCTATGAATTCACCAACATTATTGTTGACGTTTTTGCATGTATTTTCTCAGGTTATATCTTGTTAGCTGAGCATTGGGAGCATTCAAGACGCGTGGATATCAACAAAACTCAAGGACTCAGTTTTCTTCACATTCGATAACTTTTTAACTTCAAATATACAAAATGATTCACGTTTGAACTCTTGTAATCTTGTTAAATTATAAATTATTGGGACCTGATTTTACTTTGAAATTTTAATCGAATGTGACATTTTATTAACGTCTCTTTTGAGGTCGTTTTCTGTAACTTGTACTTTATACTATGAAGTAGCACCCCAAAGTGGTTTTCCGTTGCGTTGTGATTTTATGGGGGTGTTACATTGTTGTAGTAATTAAATGATGATATTAAAAATGTGTTTGCATGAGAAATTGTTTTGATGTCATTTGCTTACATGCCTACTTTCCATGATGATAGTTGATTTCATGCTTATTGATAACATGCTAATTGTTTGGATGTCTATTAAAGATAGTAGATCATGAGCTCACAACTCCAACATATTATCGTTAATATGATTCTAGGTGCTCAATTGCTTAATTTGAATTCACACCTTACTCACTTAGGTTCGTTTGCTAGACATGCATCTTTAAAAGTTAGGAAAAATAATTTTTAAAATGAGGTCATTGAATAAAAGTGCATGGTACACAACATCAAGATTTTCTAGATTTAGAATAATCTAGGCATTTTAGATTGTGCTTGCTTTGAATACTATTAAGCTCCTAAATCTAGATTTATGCGGTTAGGGATTACGTGAAAGGCATGGAAAGGTTATGTTGTAGTTTGAGGCCACCATATAGGTATTAACTTTGAGAGGTTGTATTAATCTAGGGAGAGTAATACACGGTGTCAACTACTCACTTAGGGATCCCCTAATGTCATAACTTGTCATTAGGTAGCACCTTATGCTTAGATCTTTCGTATGATTGGCATAATTAAGATATTGAGTGTGCTTGATTAGTTTATACATACGTACTATGCCTACTCATCTTTGGGTGTAATTAGGATTGAGTTACAAATAAGAAGCTACAAACCTAGATTTTTAAAAAGCCTTCTCACCTTAGGATTTTATATGAGTAAAAAATTATACCCAAATTGTTGGTGAAAGTATTACACAAAACGTCTTAACATAATGCACTCAAAGTTGCATTCATATCCAAGCCGGATTTTGAGTAGATGTCACAAATTAAGACTAGGCACGCACATACTTAAAAGTAATTAGATATATATCCCTTCTTTCCTTGAACACTTAGGTCTTGCCTTACATCCTTAAAGTGATTGTATGTGAAACAATGTGCTCTAATTTGAATATGTATTATGCTTACTTGAGTATGTGATATATTGATGCATGATTGATAAATTTGTCTTATGAATAACTATGTGATGATGTTATGCATGTGATTGCTTGATTGTATCAACATTTGGATATGTATGTGTTAACACGATTCACCCTTATGAACACAAGATCCGGAGGCTTGGTAAAATGGAAAAGAAATTGAGCCATATTATTAGAGAGAAAATGATAATTACCTACATATGTGTATAGTACTATGGTAAGTCTTAATAAGTTCTTTTTCTTTGATATTTTATGAGCAATGCGGTGATCTCTGGTAACATTAACGTGACTTTATTTATTTCCATTTTGGATTAATATTGACATTCGGTTGTTTCTTTACTAAACTCCACTAGTTATTTTTTTTGTTCGACTCTGGAGTCGAACACTCTTTCTTATGTTTTTTAATCGCGTATGTTGTGTTTGTAATCCATTGTTTTGAAATCTTCCAATTGATAGGAGTACGGCTTTATCTTGTCACCTCGGAGTGTGCTGTCTTTTGGCACTTACCTTTGGAACATAATGGACTAACGTCTCATTACTCTTCTTGTTACTTTTTAAGATTTTGAAGAATCATGCCATCAAGTAGACACTCTTTTTTTTACTTATTGTAACATTGTTTTGATATTGTGTTTTGTGTCGGCCATGCTTAAGTAGGATGATTTATAATCGTCTTATTGAAATGAATTGGGACGCTTCTTCATTTGAATAAGGAAATTATATACCGCCGAACCATAAGTTTATAAATTATTACTTGCAAGGATTGGGACGCCTCTTTTTGTAAGTGACAAATTATAAATGAGTGGGCTTATGTGTATCCGACATAGCGTGCGTACGAATCATCATTCTTTGGGCTATGAACTCCTTTCGACTCATAATTTGTTATATGGATTTTTTTTGATTTGTATCCGACGCGTTGACTTGATAATCTAATAGTGATGAACCCATAATCGCTTCCAAAAATTGACGACTTGTTAAATTCCTCGTTTCCAATGGCTTCTCCTTTAATTCATGGATTTTATCTTTCCTGTGGAAAACTAGAAGGGGGGTTGAATAGTTTATCGCCTTTTAATTTAAGGTTTTATTGTGTTTGTTAAAAATTTCTAGATTCAACTTTATTGATTCACTACTTGACAATTTAAATACAATATTACATATCTAATTAAATTAATAAGATAGTTGTCAGAGATAGTATGCAAAGACAGAAGATAAGAGTTAAGAACAATCAAACCACAACGCGAAACAGAGGCATTTATAGTGGTTCTGGTCAACAAGCATCTTCGCCCTATCCACTCCGGAGCACCTAAACTCGCGAGTTTTCTTCACTATGTCAACAAGCTCCCTTATGGCGGAGAAACCGAAACACATCGTATGCTTACCACCGATTACTAAACACCAAAGGTTAAATGTAGAGTTCTATTCTCTAGCTTGAACCAATCTATCACACAAAACTTTCGACTTGCTCACTGGACTTCAAAACTTCATGTCTTCTTCACACCTTAAGACTTCTTCACAACACTACTTATATCACAACTATCTGACACATAACTTGGTAAGATCAACCACGATCTTAACATGACTTCAAGATCGCAAAGATTAGCAAATATACATCTATACAAGTTTACAAAGATTTACAAGTTATGATATGGAATGCTATAGATTTCGCAACAAAACACAAAGGTGTAATACTTCTTTCACTTGATATTAGAAGTATTTCTTTTTCATTGAGGTAAATTTAGCTTGGATCATTGGAAACAAAGCTTAGATTAATATGATCAATGGATTTTTGAAAGGGTATGTGGGCGGGATGTTATTGGACAGAAAGACTGTGTGCAAAAGGTGAAAAAATAGTAGGGAAAAAGTCTAAGAATTTATAGACAGGAACTGGAGGGAGAGTATACCTAGGGGCGGTCCCTCTTAATTAGGTGGGCGGGGTCCCATTAAAATTAAGGGGCCGCCCGTGTATTTAAGGGGGCCACCCTAGGCTAGGGCCTCCCTAGTTTGTCTTTTGTGTAGGGAGAATTTTCTGGAACTTTTCTAGCCGTTTTAGGTTCGAAAATTTAAATTTTAAAATGTTTATTTTGAATAAAACATTTCTTTTAATTGTAGTAATGTTTTGTATTGTTTATAAAATGTTTTTAACATTTTATAAGTATTGAGGCTGAATAAAAATTTACTTGATCATAAATTTACATTATGCATTTATTTATTCATACCGTTAAGTGTTATTATTAATCAAAATGAAAATCTTTACATACTATATACTTGTTTACGTTTATTTTACATTGAACGTTTTTATATTTTGTGATTAGCAAAACGGTAAAGATGTGAAAAAAAATATTAATAATGTTTTTAGGTTTATATTTTGTCAACAATATTCCCCTTTCTTGTTGTTTCAAACTTAAATTCATTAAATGTAATATTATTGTTAAACAAGTATTTAGTGAGTTTCTTGTCTTCTTCACCTTTGTAGAATCAAAAAAGACATCATTCAAGAATTGCTAGTTAGATCGACTAAATAATTGCTCCCCTTGATGTGTGATCCCCTCGTTCGAGGGCACCACAAGAATGAGCTTATGCGGTTATTTTGACTACAAAAACGAGGTTAGAACTATACAAATATATCTAACATGTAGCAAGAAGGAAGGAAAAATATGAAAAGTGCAAGAAATTCAAAGCAAAATATGCTTCATTCATTTAGTCAATGTTGTGTGATACATACACACAAGCATACATAAATAGAAAAACAAATATGCTTTAGAAGCATATTAATACATCATAAAAGAAAAGAGATAGCCAAAACTTGGATAGCATAATGTACCAAGCCCTTGGCGCTTGTTTTAGTCCATACAATGCCTTCATTAGTCTAAAAACATGTGTTGGATGTTCTTGATCAATGAATCATTCAGGTTGACTTACGTATACTTCTTCTTTGAGAATGTCATTAAGAAAAGCAGTCTTCACGCCCATTTGGAATACTGTTATGTTCATGTGAGCAGTATAGGTGATGAAGATGCAAATGGCTTCAATACACTCAACCGGTGAAAATGACTCTTCGAGATCTATCCTCTCTTCTTGACAATAACCTTTAGCAACTAATCGAGCCTTATCTTTCAGCACCCTGCCATATTCATCAAGTTTCACTTTAAAGATCCACTTTAGGTTGATGATCATGACTTTGTTTGGTCTTGGTACTAATTCCCATACTTGAAGACGATCAAACTCATGAATTTTCTCTTGCATAGCTTCAATCCAGCTAGATTCGATCATGGCTTCTTTATAATTCTTCTGCTCTTCTTTGACTAAGAATGCATAAAAATAGCACCATAAGGCATCGTTAGCAAGTTAACGTCTAGTCGAAACAGGTTTGGATGGATTGTCGATGATTGTCACTAACGGATGATCCTTTGTTCATTTTCTGGTGTTAATTTAAGGTTGTTGGAAGGTGTGCATATTGGAAGCTAGTTTCTAGAGGAGCAAATGGATTTGTAAAAGTTTCATTGTCAAACTCTGCTTCTTCTTCAATATTTGGTTCTTCAACATTTGTATAATTGATTGGAGGAGAGGCTGTTTCATTGTTTGGTGAAGTACTTGAAGAGGGAGCATCTTGATCAATGGAAGTAGAGGAAGATGCTCTGGTTATATCTGGTAGAGGTAGAGTTGCAGCGGAAATTGTTGTAGATACAACACTTGGAGGTTTGAAGTATTCATCGAGCATGGGTTGAAACAGAAAATCACAATCATTCTTTGTAGGAGGTTTAGTTGATGTTGAAACAGCCTGGTTTTGCACAAGTCCTGAACTAATGTGTCCAGAAGTCAACCCTTGATGTTTGGGTCCTGAACCATTTTGTTCAGAAGCCATTTAAGTAAGTTCATCAAATTGTACATTCATTGTTTCCATTATCAGTCTGGTCCTTTTGTTGTAGATCCGTATGCCTTTTTGGATGGTGAGTAACCAATGAAGATTCCAATGTCTGCTTTAGGCTATAATTTTTCAAGATCCTCAAAATCGTTTATTGGATAGCGTAAAGCACCAAAAACATGAAGATACTTGAGTTCTGATTTGCGATCTCTGAGCAGTTCATATGGAGTCTTATTGTAGCGGGTATGGATAAGGGAGCGGTTTTGAGTATAACATGCAGTAGCAATAGCTTCAGCCCATAGAAATAACAAAAATTTGGAGAAAATAAGCATTGTCCTTGCAGCTTCTACCAACGTACGGTTATGTTTTTCAACTACGCCATTTTGTTGTGGAGTACGTGCAATGGATGTATTATGAGTAATTCTAACTTCTTTCGTATAGTTCCGTAGTGTCTGATTGATAAACTATGTGTCGTTGTCGGTATGGAGATATCTTACTATTTCTTTAAGACTTACTTGAGCTTGCTTCAAAAGTTTGATAGTAATCTCTGGAGCTTCATCTTTTGTTCTCAAAAACTCCAGCCAAGTAAATCGGGAATAAGCATCTACAATGACAAGAATATACTTTTTACTGTTTATCCTTGCCACCCGCATCGGTCCACATAAATCCATATGTAGCATTTGAAGTTTCTCATTTGTACTTGGTTCAGGATTGGGTGGATGGGATTCCTTCTTGCTTTTTCCCATTTGACATGCTAAACACAAGTGATCTTTAGTAGACTTTAATTTGGGTAGCCCTTTGACAAGACCTTGTTTAGCAAGCTGGTTGATGGTGCCGAAGTTCAAATGAGATAGACGACGGTGCCATAACCAAGATTTTTTCTTTGAAGCTTTGGAGAGTAGACAAATTGGAGAAGACTTCATCATATCCGCCATTGAGATTGTATAAAGATTAGAACCACTAGATCTCGAAAGTAGATCAACACCTTCCAAGTTACGTACAAAATAAGTGTGTTTTCTAAATGCTACTTCGAGATCTAAATCACAAAATTGGCCAACGAAGAAGAGATTATGACCAAGTCCTTCAGCATAGTAAACACATAAAATAAGAATATTCCCCATCTTTAGATCTTTGTATCCCATAATAGCTGCAAAATGATTGTTGCTGAATCGGACCGTACCAATAAACTTGGAAACAAAATTGATGAGCTTATCACAGTGTCCAGTCATGTGTTTGGAACACCCTAAGTCTAAATACCAAAGAAAAATTTCTACAATCTGCACAAAAAGAAAGAAGAAAAAATATTTACAAACGGCTGGATCCCTAACTTTTGATTAGGTTCTAGGTTGTTAGTGAACTTCAAAGACTCCTAGATAGTCAAACTTCCAGAGTGAAAGTTCCTCATTAGACAACATTATTTCAAAACCAAAATCATGAAGATTAAATGGATGGATGTTAAAATTTAAGAATGATCTAGAGAGGGATTCCCTAACTTTGGCATATCTAAGACTGAGTTTAGGACAAGGTTCATCAAATGGAATTACTGTGGTTGTAAGAATTTTCCCAGGAGGAAGAACTATGGTAGACGTGGCATTAGAAGAAGGGGGAACGGTTTCCTACCAAGTTAAATATCTTACCAGTGGGTATCCATTTAAGTCTGACAGTTTTAAAGATCCTTCTTGTTGGTTTCCATTCAAACTTTTCTTTTTGTTTAACAGATTTATCCTTTTTTACGTTTTCGCACATCTTTTAGATATTTAACAACACAAGCATCATGATTTGCAAAAAACAAACATTCATTACAAGATAAGCAAACATTTGCAGAATTCTTTGACAAAGCAACATTCTTAACATTTGCATTACAATCTAAAACATGATTGTTCTTATTTGAACCAGACTTAGACTTCCTAGGTTGGGCTTCTACTTTATTCTTCTTGCTTTTACGTGATGGTCGCTGGATCCTATCATTCTTTGTATTTGTGACAACCGTGACTTGAGCAGGTTAGTCAAACCTTTAGAGTTGACTAAAGTATTTATATGTGTTATAATTGTGAGCTAATGTGATCTTAACTGCGTATTTGATATCAATCCGTGATGCGTGTTCATCTTATTGTGATTGAGTTGTGGTTTTAGTTGCTATTTTATTTCGTTCACATTTTGTGACTATGGAAATGATAGCATGATTGTATGTGTTAACGTGTTATTTGGTGAATAATTATAGTATGAGCGTAAAGAGAATATAGTGTATTCCTAGGGATGAATTAAGTCTAGTATTTAAATTAGTTAAGCATTAGTCTTTTTAAATTAGGAAAGTAATATATGAAATGAAATTTATAAATAGTAAGTTTGTAACTAGTTTTTATTTAACAGGTTTACTAAATTAAAAAAGGATTTTTATAAAAATAGCAAAATAAGGGTAATTATACATTTAATAAAAATTTAAAAAAAACGCCTCATTCTGTTAAATATTTTTCGTGTCTTAGAAGTACGCACTGATTGGTTCAGACTCAATCTTAAGCAAACCTGAGGCAAGAACTTTTGTGCATTTTTCAATTATCTTGTTGGTAGTCAAGTGTGAAGTGATTGATTTTGATAAATCATGTTTCTCAACAACTTTAGGAATAACCTTTGATTTAGGAAACAGAGTTACCGAATAAAGTTTAGTTCCTGAAGTTGGAGGTTTAAAAAGCTTAGTATTCACACTTGTACCATTTTGATTCAATTGAGATTCAGAAAACTTTACTTTTAACTGTGCTCTTAACTTGTTGTTTTCAGAAATATGATCATTTAGCTTTTGTTACAAAGAGTCAGTTTGAAGTTTGGTATTTTCCCGTGTCTGCTTGATTAAATCATAAAGTTTCTTATATTTTAACTTAATGTGTTCTCATTCCTTAACTAAGGAAGAGAGATGAAAAGCTAGAGACACGTTCTCACCCTCTATTTTCTGAATCCTAGAATCAGAATTTGGTGATTCACATTGAGTTACTGGACTCTTTCCATGCATTTGTGCTAAACGATGTTTCAACTCATTGATTAAAAGTGTTTTGTCTTGCAATTGCACTTTTAGATCATTTATCTCAAAAGATTGGTTATCGATTGCTTGAACCAAATGATTATTATTGTTTGTCCAAGAATCATTAATCATTTTTTCTTTGTGATTTTAAAAAGCAATGTTAAGAGAAACGTTGTATTCCTTAAGGTATGCAAAACATTTTTTTGTTCACATAATGACTTGTTTGATTCTTGAAGATCTAAAAGCACAATGTCAAGACTTTGACACTTTACACAATTATCAACTTCATTCAACGTACGCAAGTAAGTGCACATTACATCACAAGAGATATTTCCTCTAAGAGTCGGTCGTTGTTGATTAAAAGTTGTTTCTTTTCAATTTCAAAACATTTCTTTGCCACAGAACATTTCTCAACCTCGTATTTCATTTGTTCAAAAATATCTTTCATTTCTTTAACCTCAGCAATAAATCCCTTTTCAAAAAATTTGAAAGTTTCTTTTCGGTTTTCAGAAAATGGTATGACATCTTTTTAAATGCCCCTTTTATATCCAATTGCTCCCATCTACCGATCTGATGAGGAGATAAAGTAGTTCTCCTTTTAATACATTCATCAAACTTTTGAGAACTTGACTGGTTGATGGTAGTTTTTTAGGAAAACTTTTATGGGTTTAGAAACATGTTCAGAAAGACTTGGTGTAGAAGACCAATATAGTTGTTCTGCTGACAATTGTTTTTTATTTAAGTTTGAGTAATCAATCGGTTTAGCATTCAGCTCAGTTTGTTTTTCATCATTTTCAATCGACTCTCTTCAGCAAGTATCAAAGTTTCTTCTGAATAACACACAGATACAGGATTATGTTTATCAATCTAGACTTTTCCATTATATAACGCAAGTTGTTTCCGTTGAGCTTGACGAAGATACAAAGGGTATTACATCTTTTGGGCACTTCGAGACCTTCGTTTTCTTTCTGTATTTTTCGATTTTATCTTTATATAAATAAATATTGTTTTGATGGAGCATCGTTTCTGTGTTATATTGGAGTGGTTTAAGATGTGAAATGTGGTATATGTGCATATATGTGTGTTATCATTGAGATGTGTAGTCTTGGAAGCAAGTACACGTGTGAAAGGATGCACTTATAGTTATGGGTGGCCAACATAATTATAAAGGCCATCATACACGTAGACTTGTGACCATGATTACATTGATCGGTGTTTGCATGTTAGGTGGTAGTGTAAGATGTTGTATTATATGTGGTTAGGATATGGATAGTTGCGTAGTTAATAAGTTTCCCTTCTATCTATCGATTGCGAATACCCCGAATACATGTTATTACTATTATTACGATTATTGAGTTTCTTCGTCTACTCGATTATTTATTCGGATATATAACCCTCATTTTAGCATTCCTTGTTCGTACCATGTCGGTACGGATGATCTAACTTTCCCATTTAGCGTTTTGATATATATTGGTTGTTCGGATCTGCTTCTTTGTATACTGGTACGTTTCATTGGTTCTTCCTTTGCATTGATTGTTTGGTGTGCGAATAGTTGATTTTCCTTTCAAGCACTAATTGGTCATAACATATTAGTGTGGATATTTACTCTCATCTTTTTCACATCCTTTGGTTTTCGTAACATGTTTATGACATGTTAGTAACAATGCTTTTAAATGCTTGTTCTTTTGATCGTAAGTACGGATGAGTGTTTACGTTCTTCATTTGGTTTGTAATGTCTTTGCATGAATTTCTCTGCTACGTGTTCGTTGACTTTATATTTGACATAGGTTTTTGTACTCTCTTTCGCCTTTAAATCATAGATTTGTGTTAGAGACCTTACGGTATTTTGCAATTCCTTTTGGTATTACGATGTCCCTTGTTGAGTAACATATTTGTGGAAAACTAGAAGGGGGGTTGAATAGTTTACCACTTTTTAATTTAAGGTTTTAAAGTGTTTGTAAAAATTCTAGATTCAACTTTATGTGAATTCAACACTTGCACAATATGAACAATATACTTATCTAAACAATTAATAGGATAGTATGAGAAAATAATGTAAGACAAGAGATAAGAGTAAGAACAATCAAACCACAATGCGAGGATTTATAGTGGTTCGGTAACAAAGCACCTCTTCGCCCTACTCCACTCCTCGAGCACCTAACTCGAGAGTTTTCTTCACTATGTCAACAAGCTCCCTTAAAGGGCAAAGAAAAACTCGTACACAACTTTTGCTAAATAATTTTTTGGACACTAAGCTAGATGTCGAGTTTTCTAATCTTAAGCTAGTAACCAAACAAATTGTTGCCTTTTAGTATATTGGTTTTTAAGGTTAAGTGGAGGGTGGTAGAGGGGGGGGGGGGGGGGGGGGGGGGGGAGGCCTAGTTGGGGGGGGGGGGGGGGGGGGGGTGTAGGTGGGGTGGGGGGGGTGTTGGGGGGGGGTGGGGTTGGGTGTGTGTGGTTTGGGTGGGGGTGGTGGGGGTGGTTGTTTTATTTGGGGGGGTTGTGGTGTTTTGCTGCGTGAAGCACAATTATGTGTATGCTAAGCTCGAATATGTGGGCTATTACAACTTCACAACTTCACTACACAACTTTGCTTCACGACTACACAACTCCTTCACACCTTAGTTTTCTTCACATCACTACTTCACTACTTTACTTCTACTTACACACCTAACTATCACAACTTGGATGAATCACTAAGATTCAACTATACTTACAACAATCACCAAGATCTATCTACTACACAACATTACAAGATTTACAAATGATTTAGAAGTTATGATATGGATGCAATAAGATTGCAACAACACACAAAGGTGTAATACTTCTTCACTTGATGATGGAAGTATTCTTCTCTTGCACTTGAGAAATTGAGCTTGGATCACTTGGAAACAAAGCTTTATGATTAAACGATCAAACAATTTTGATGAGATGTTTGAAATGTTTTTGATCAGAAAGAATGAATGCAAAAGGTGAGAAAATAGTGGGGAATACTCCAGTATTTATAGGGCAAACTGGAGGAGCGTCTACCTATGGGCGGTCCCCTTAAATAGGTGGGCAGTCCTCTTAATTTTAAGAGGGCCGCCCGTGTATTTAAGGGGGCCGCCCTAGACTAGGCGCTCCCCAGTTTGTCTTTTTGTGTAGGGAGAATTTTTTGAAACTTTCTAGCCGTTTTAAGTCCGAAAATTTAAATTTCAAAATGTTTATTTTAAATAAAATATTTCTTTTAATTGTAGAAAGTGTTTTGTAATGTTTATAAAAATGTTTACAACATTTTATAAAATGTGAGGTTAATTTTTTTTTCCTTTGATCATAAATGCATTAAGCATTTATTTATTCATACCTTTAAGTGATATGATTTTCGAAATGAAAATTTACTACTAATTACTTGTTTACGTTTAATTTTACATTGAACGTTTTTATATTTTTATGATTAAATCAAACGAAAGACTTGAAAATATTAATAATGTTTTTAGGCATTATTTCTATCAACAATCTCCCCCTTTTTGATGATTACAAAATTTAAACTCATTAAATATAAAATTATTTTTAAACAAGTATTTAGTGAGTTTTATGTCATTTCTCCCCCTTTTTGTAGAATCAAAAAGGCATCGTCGAGAATTGCTAGTAAAATCGATAGAATAAATGCTCCTCCTTGATGTAAGCTCCCCCTCGTTCGAGGGCACCAAGGAATCGAGCTATGGTTTCTTGGCTACAAAAACGAGTTAGAACAATACAAATATTTCTAACATGTAGCAAGAAGGAAGGAAAAATATGACAAGTGCAAGCAAACATCAAAGCAAAAGATACTTCATTCATTTAGGACAATGTGTGTGAACTACACACAAGCATACATAAAAAGAAAAACAAATATGCTTTAGAAGCATATTAATACAAAAAAAAATCCTAAATAGCCATAGAAGTATTTTTGACTTTTGCTTAACGACACAAACGGGTTTTGACGATTATTTAAGAGGCATATTACTAGATTAGTGGTTGGAGAGTTGGAGCGGAGGCGGTTGTGGAGGGATAATCTCTTTGAACTCTAGGAGGTGGATGAGGTCGAGTGAGGAGGAATTTAATCCAATTGATATCCTCACTTAAAGCAAGAAATTGTTTTTGGGTGAAGATGCAACAAGGGCAATACCCAACATGGGTTTCCACCTTGTTAATGGTTGAGGGTGTGTGGTAGTTTTGGAGATTAAGTGATGAGTGAATGTTGTTTTTTGTTAAAGATGCATGGCTACATGTTTTGATAGGTCTTGTAGTTGATTAATGTCATCAACTAGGCTTTCTCTACTTGGAGATAGCGAGGTGTGTAGATGATTTTTGATTGTGTCACTTGAGGTGGAGCTTGAGTGTGAGTAACATGTGAATTGATGGGTGAGATGGGAAGTTGAGGATGTGAGACAACTTGTGGTGATGTGGGAGTGTCCTTAATGTAAAGGATTTTGGTTGTCACTTGAGGTTGAGCTGAGTGAGTAACATTGTGAAATGATGGTTAGATGGGAGATGAAGGCTGATAGCAACTTATGATTGATATGGTAGTGTCCTTGATGTAAGGAATTTGGTAATGTTTGAATGGGTGATTTGGTTTTCTTGAGATGTTTTCCATAGATGATAGAGTGAGTTTTGGCATTGGTGTAGGTGAATTTGCATTGAGCACATTAGATGTGTTGAAAAGGTTTAGTTTCTTCCTCCAAATGGGTTTCACACTCAATTTGGCTACCCTTAATGGTTTGGATGTGGGTTTGTTAGGAGATGTCATTGGTGAGGATGATTGTGATGATGATGGTTGATGATGTATTTATAGTAGAGGAAAGGTTTAAATTAGGAAAAATGAACATTTAAAGGATCAAATCCAAGAAATGTTTGTGAATTTAGAAAAACAATAGCTAAGGGCTTGTTTGTTAAAAAAATTTATTAAGTCATGTTTAATTAAAAGATGACTTAATACAGACAGTCTCAGTTTTATTACTTAATATTTTCAGTCATATTTCTTTATTAAGTCACAAACAAACAATTTTCACATGACTTAATCAATTTAGTTTTTTTTCATATTAAGTCAATTAAGTCTTTATCAAACACCACCTAAGTCTAGAGGGTATTTGGTCAGGGGTGAAAAATAATGTTTTACCCGTGATATGCTAGGCCGGTCCCTTTAATTAGGGGTCGGTCCCCTTAAAGATAAGGGGACCTCCCTTTATGAATTAAGGGGGCCGCCTACTGCTATTTCTCAGATTTTCCAAAAATCAATGTTTCTTAAAATTTTGTGTGAGGGTTTCTGTTTTGGTGGTTAATTTGCAGCAAGTCCATCCTTTTATGGCAATTAAGACTTTAGCACATATCAATTAAGCATTCAACATTCTACATATATATGACAAGTTGTAGGATAAAACTATTTCATATAATTTTGGCATATAATCATAATTGAAGACTAAAAAGTGAAGAGCATATAAAATAGTAACTAGATATAATGCACAAAGAATTTTTCTTGACAAGAGGGTTAAGTTAAAAACGAATCAAACTTTTGTGCAAATACTAGTGTGTGCCTAAGTACGACAAATGTGGAGTAGCGATGTAAAACCTAAGAAATAATCCAAGTGCTCCTTGATTTAATTTTGCTCAACCAAGATTGTCGATAATATATATTAGATTATATACTTTTGACAACAAGTAAGAGAACATTATGCATATGTGAAAAATGTTTTTAGCATATCTCAACAATATATGAAAATTGATTTTCATGTGCTCCTAGTTGCGAGAAAGACTTTTTAGAAAATAATAGATTGGGACTATTGTATATATGTATAATGAGATATGCATTTAGATAGATGAATTTGTAAAAGTTTGCATATAGACTTTTCCCAATCTTGTGTTTTTGTGTAAAGTAGAAACCTAGACACAAAGAGAAAAAGAGAAAAAAAATTGTCAGTCAGGTAGGTGGTCCCCTTAAAGTCTGGCTGGTCCCCTTAAAATTAAGGGGGCCGCCACTTGTTAAGAAAAATTTTCTCAGATTTTTGACCAACAGTTCTTTGATGATTTTTTTTTTATTATGTCGAAAACTTAATCAATTTGTTCCATCATTCCTAGACCTAGACGTAAGTAGTTAAATAGCTCACGTTTAAGCGGTTTAGTTAGAATATCGGCTATGTTGTCTTCCGATGAGACCTTTTCTATAGAGATATTTCCTTTTTGAAAATTATCGCGAAAGAAGTGATAGCGAATCTCAATGTGTTTTGTTCGTGAGTGTTGAACGGGATTCTTACTTAAGTCTATAGCCCTTTTGTTATCGCACATTATTGGAATGTTGTCTAACCTAACGCCTAAAAAAAAAATAAAAAAAAAAAAAAAAAAAAAAGAAAAAGAAAATAAAAAAAAAAAAAAAAAAGAAAAAGAAAAAAAAAGAGAAAAAAAAAAAAAAAAAAAAAAAAAAAAAAAAAAAAAAAGAAAAAAAAAAAAAGAAAAGAAAAAAAAAAAGGGAGAAACGGATATACTACAAGACTTGTTTTTCCATCCATAGGGCTTGTTGACAGCCTTTCCGTTGCTTACTATTCCCGCTTCGGTTATTTGAGATGGCGAAGAGCGGTGTTGCTCTTCGAAAACCAAGATGTTAGGCAACATCCCAAAAAACGTGCAAACACCACTAGTGCATCCTTGCGATCTACGAAAACTCCCCATGATTTCCGAATCGCATACGCTATGTCTTCTAGTCGATCCCTTAGGATGCCATAATCCTAAATTGCGTAGTGCCTTTAAAGTCATCGAAGATACGTTAACCGCTTCCTAGGTGAGAGTTGGGAAGTCCTCTTGAAAGCTGCACAAAGGCAAACACTAAACATGATAACGTGTCTACTTCCGGTTAAGTATATAATAAACGACCTTCAGCCTCTAATTGTATTAATCTACAGACTCACCTCTTCGTCTTTCGTGAGTTTGGTTTCCGTAGACATAGGGGTTTTCATTGGCTTAGAGTCTTCTAGTCTAAATTTCGTAAGCATTTCCTTAATATATTTTAATTGATTAAAAAATATTTCATCATCTAATTGTTTTATTTGTAATCCTACAAAATTTTTTAGTTCCCCCATCATATTCATTTCAAACTCATCGTCATTTCTGGCAAAGTCCATCACACATTTCTTGATAAGTTGATCCAAATATAACGTCATCAACATATATTTGACAAATGAGGTTGGATTCTTTTCTTTTAGTGAAGGAGTGTGTTAATCTACCATCTCATAGAGTTAATCATGTTTTAATAAGAAGTCTTTTTAATCGATCCGTACCAAGCTTTTAGGGCTTGGTTTTAACCTAAAGAGCTTTTTTAATCTATATACATAATTAGGTTTGCGAAGTCAATGAATCCCGAAGTTTGTGTCACGTAAAAACCTCCTCATTGATAAAACTTAAGGAATGCACTCTTCAACATCCATTCGTATAACTTAAAGTCTAGTGGTCAAGCATAACAAAAAGGATCTTAGACTCTAGTCTAGCTACGGGTGCATATGTTTCGTCATAATCAATTCCTTCTTGTTGATTATAACCTTGGGCGACTAACCTAGCTTTGTTTCTAGTTACGATGCCATTTTCATCGAGTTTATTTCTATATACCCATTTTTGTTCCTATAATGTTTCATATCCTTGGGATTTGGGACTAATCCAAAACATCATTTGTTTTAAAATTGGTTAAGTTTCTTCTTGCATTGGCCATTACCAAATTTCATCTTTTAATCCTCGTTTATATTTTTTAGGTTCTATTGTTGAAATAAAGCAAAAGAAATTGCTTTTTCTTGAAGCTTGCGACCTAGACTCCTTTTATAACATAAGGAGTCCAAGACTTACAAAGGAAGATAAACATTAGACAAATAAATCTTTTAAACATTTATGAATATCTTTTGTTATCTTTTATCTGAATAAGGAGATCTTCTAGTATCTACAAAATCTTTCATCTTTTGAAGAATTCTAGCTTTGCATTTATGTCTTTTTGTTTCATTCTTTTATTTATTTTGTCTCATCAAATCAAGAATCCCAACAATCTTCCCTTATTTGATGATGACAAAACAAACAAAGTCGTGTACGAACTTCATCATAAAGCCAAAGCTTCCCCTGAAGTTGAGATGTAATCATCTCCCTGAATGAAACAAAACTTCCCCTTAAGTAGATTTCCTTTGTACCATGCCACACCAAGGATCTACAAGTTGCCAATTGTACCTGTTAACATCTTCTTCCCCTTTTTGTCATAATCCAATAGGGGACATATGAATATAAGCAACTTTGATCTTGACCACTACAAACCAATATCACACTTCTAATCTAAGCCTTCTAACTCCTCAAATTACCCACCATTAAGCACAATAAGAAAAATGAACTTGAGTAGTAGAAACTCACACTAGCAGTAGTAATAATGACTAGCAGTAGTAAAAACCTTCACCTCATTGATGCATGTAAATGGTTAAACATTTTAACAATAAGCTTCCCCTGAAACCCATATGTTAACCATTTCTTGAATCTTCAATTCTGTAAGCTCTATGTAATGATTACTGATGAAGAAAACTTGTAGAATAACCCAAACTTGTGTCTTATATCTTGTACTAGACTTCGAACTTATAAATAAATCTGTGAAATATAAGTAGACCGCAATCTCTTGACAAAAATCCTCATCTTCTATGAGACACATAACAAGTGATAGCAAATGTACGCATTGAGCACCATAAGAGAAATCACACACCTTTGCTAGATTCGTCAAGTCTTCGTCACAACATTGAAAACACAAACAAGTTATCTTTAAACGTTGTGAGCCGTTTAAGATATGATAAAACACGTACCCGAGTAATTCTACATCATCGTCAAATAGGTGATAATCCAAAAACCATAATTCTACGTACCTTTGTAATTTGTTAAGAACATGTAAACCATAATCCAAAAACCTTCTGTTTGTCCAAGAACCTTCTGAACAAACCAATAATCAAGAATGTGTGTTTTGGAACCAACCTGTACTCTTCCAATTCGAAAACCAAAGAATAAAAACCAAAATCAAACAAACTTGATTTTCTTGTGTTGTCCGATAGCTTTCTTACTCGTGTTTTGTCTGATATCTGTCAACAAAAGCAGTACTAACTGCTTTCAATAGCAGTAGTAATATACACACCAACAGTACTAAGTTTCTTATTTCCCAAACAATACTAAAATGAATAAGCAGCAGTATTAATCTTCCCGTTGGCTACACAAAGAATATTAATACTCGAAACCCTAGGAGCATAAACTTCATTCGAACCCAATAACATGAAGTCTTCCCTTCAAACGAGCAGCACAAACTCTCATTCGTGACAGTACTAACTTAATTTCATACCCAATGCTAGCAGTACTAATTCAAGAAGCTAGCAATATTATCCTTTTAACCCGAGCAGTATAAACCAACTCCTTTTTAACGCTAGCAGTATTAACGCACTCCATTTACCCCAACAATAGTAATACTCAAAACTGGCAGTATAAACTCTAACGGCAGCAGCAACATTAACGAGCAGTATTAACAGTATAAACTGGCAGCATTAAACTTCAATTGGCAGTACTAAAACCACAAAGCAGCACTAAGTATTATTGGCAATACTAAGAATTAAAGAGCAGTATTAAGTTACCTTGCACATTGAACGATTTTAATCACAAACCATGGCAATACAAACTTGTATCCTCCTTGTTACCAGTAACTTCACACAACATCATGAAACAATTGTTGAGAAGTGATATGCCAGCAAACCCTTAGGCATCACCATTAGTCGACGCATAACAAACCATCAGTAGGGTTTCATTGAGGTAAACCCTAGTCGACAATCTTCATACCACCAGCCATTATAACCACTACTAAGGATACCTTTTTTTAAGTATCCAGATGACACCTTTTTAGCGACACTTTTTCTATTACTAAACTGTCACTAATCCTTCCTTGTAGGTACAAACCAACTACAAAAATATTAGGGTTTCTAGCCTTCATCATTCTCATCAACTGCGTAATAGGTTCTTTCATAGAAAAGTTCCTAAAGACTCTTGAATTATGTAACCAAAGAATCACAATCAGCACCCATCTTGTTGTCATGAACCAATCAACAACAATTGTGAACAAACTTCCTGTTATATCAAATTAGGGGTTTGCGAAAACCCTAAAATCACCAGATTCTGACATATACCAAGACAAAAAAGTCGTGTACCTCTTTTCCTGATAGATGTCGACACCAAAACACTGTAGATCCTAGATCACGAGCCCCATGGGCTCTGATACCACCAGATAAACAAAGCACGTGATAGTTCTTGGATTCGTTTATAGCTCGAGGTTGTTTAGACCTCATCTAGGATCATGATAACAAATACAATAACATGTAGTGAAATAACAATGATAACAATATGCATAGTGGAATTAAATAAAGAACATCAATGTTATTGAACAAGGTTTTATTACCATACGTTTCCATCAAGCCTCAATTCTAGACAATCAACTCTAGAACGTGTTATCTACACTATAACAAGGAATCATAAGATCCTTGAGGATAAACCACATAAACTCTAGGCGTTTACAATAGACCATACGCCTAGACACATACACCTTTAGTCGACTACATTTTCTGTGTATATTAAACTACATGCCTAGGACCTCCTTTTATAACATAAGGAGTACAAGACTTACAAAGGAAGATAAACATTAGACAAATAAATCTTTTAAACATTTAGGAATATCTTCTGTTATCTTTTATCTGAATAAGGAGATCTTCTAGTATCTTCAAAATCTTCCATCTTTTGAAGAATTCCAACTTTGCATTTAAGTCCTTTTGTTTCATTCTTTTATTCATTTTGTCTCATCAAATCAAGAATCCCAACATTATCGATGATTTCTTTTGGGTATTTTGTATTTTGAGGCACAATGAGGCTTTCGTTTTTATTTTACCTTATATAAATAAATATTGTTTTGGTGGATCATCGTGTTTGTCTATATTGGAGTCGTGCAAGATTTGCTATGTGGTATATGTGCGTTATCATTGAGATGTGTAGTCTTGGAAGTAAGTATACGTGTGAAATGATGCAATTATAATTATGGTGGCCAACATAATTTTAAAGGCATCACACACGTGGAGTTGTGACCATGATTGCATTGATTGGTGTTTGTTTGTTAGGTTGTAGAGTAAGATGTAGTGATGTGTGCAATCCTGATAAGGATGGTTGTATGGTTAGGGAATTCTTCTCTTAACCTAATGTGCGATAATGTTATGCTTAATTGCGTAGGTAGTAAGTTTCCCTTCTACCTAACGTTTGTGGATACCTCGGATACCTGTTATTACTACTATTACGATTATTAAGGTCGCTCGTTTGCTCGATTATTTGTTCGGATCCATAACTCTCATTGTAGCATTCTTTGTTCATATCATGTTAGTACGGATGTTCTATCTTTCCTATTTAGCAACTCGATATGTATTGGCAGATCGGATCTGCTACTTTTGGCAATTGGTACGTTTCATTAGTTCTTCCTTGCATTGATTTCTCGTATGAATATCAGATTTTTCCTTTTAAGCACTATTTGTTCATGACAAGTTAGTACGGATATTTACTCCCTTCTTTATATATCCTTTGGTTTTCGTAACACGTTTGCAACGTGTTAGTATCGATGTTTTTCTATGTTTGCTCCTTTGATCGTTATTATTGATAAGACCTTACGTTCTTCATTTGGTTCGTAATGTCTTGCATGAGTTTCTCTTGTACGTGTTCATTTGACTGTTATTCTGATTATATGGTTCCTTGTACTTTCTTTCTCCTTCAAACAATAGGTTTGCGTTAAAGTCCTTATGGTATTTCGCAATACCTTTTGGTATTACGATGTCCTTTGTTTGAGTTGCATATTTTATATTGAGGATGAACTATAAAAATCCTATTGAATTATATCTTGATGAGGTTTGGAGAAAACTATTTTGAAATAATTTATGAATACGATGTGATGAGCGCTTTTATATGAATGTCTCCTTATTTTTATACAAAAACTCAAACCCCCCCCCCACCAACGATTTTTATGGAAACAGTGTGATATTGGTTGACTGTCAAAACTATTTTTTAGATAATATTTATAAATAAGATATGATAATACTTGTATATGCTTGTTTTGATAAATTTTATTTTTATAAAAAGTATGTTTAAAGTAATTTATATAGGTAAGATGCAATACACTATTAAATAACTGTCTCTGGATTTTTATGACAACCATGTTTAAAATGAATTTTATAAAGATTATATTTAAGACGATTTTTATATTTAATTTTTTTTAAAAACGACTTTCTTTATTATTCAAAATGATTTAAAAAAACAGTATTCAATTGATTCTTTCGAGTAAAGTCGATTATTGGTATAAGAATTCTATCTTTCGTAATTATCATTATTCGATATGTGTTTCTTTTGTCTTGGTACGCTTTGTTGACTCTTTTGTTTGCGTTTCCTATCGGTACAGATATTCTATCCTTTCTCATAAGGATTCTTATGACATTGGATCCGTATTTGCTTGCACCTATGAAATCCCTTATATGTTTTCTAGCCTTTGATTCGATATTTGTTTGTTACCCTATTCTATAGTTTGTAACCCTTAGAATTCATTGATATACATTTTATTCGACCAAGTCATTCGCCGTGGGGAGCACCAGTGTTGTTTGTTAAGAAGAAGGACGGTTCATTGCGCATGTGTATAGACTACTAGGAATTGAACAAGTTGACCGTCAAGAACCGTTACCCTCTCCTCAAGATCGACGACTTATTTGATCAATTGCAAGGAGCACATTATTTCTCTAATATAGATCTTTGGTCGGGTTATTATCAGCTTAGAGTGCATGAGGATAATATCCTAAAGACCGCGTTCAGAATGAGATACAGACACTTTGAGTTTACGGTTATGCCTATTGGGTTAACCAATGTACCAGAGGTCTTCATGGACTTAATGAACCGGGTTTGCAAACCGTACTTAGATAAGTTTGTCATTGTATTCATTGATGAAATCTTGAATCTACTCAATGACTAAGGAGGATCATGAGGTTCATTTGAAGCTGGTGTTGGAGCTGCTGGAGAAGGAGAGGTTGTATGCTAAGTTTTCCAAGTGCGAGTTCTGGTTGCAGGAAGTACATTTCCTTGGTCACGTGGTCAATCATAACGGTATTCACGTGGACCCAAGCAAAAGTAATGTAGTAAAGAATTGGAAAGCTCTTACAACTCCGTCCAAAATAAAATCATTTTTGGGGTTAGCTGGTTACAACCGTTGTTTTATCGCGAACTTCTCTAAGATTGCTAAACCCCTTACTTCGTTGACTCAGAAAAACAAGAAGTATGAGTGGGGCGCGAAGCAGGAAGAGGCTTTCCAGACTTTGAAAGATAATTTGTATAATGCTCTAATTTTGTCGTTACCTGATGGAATTAAAGATTTTGTAGTCTACTGTGACGCGTCGAATCAAGGGTTAGGTGGTTTACTCATGCAAAGAGGCAAGGTAATCGCCTATGCATCACGACAATTAAAGATCCATGAGAAGAATTATACAACACACGACCTAGAATTGAGAGCAGTAGTGTTTGCTCTTAAGACTTGGAGGCATTACTTGTACGGAACGAAGAGTGTCATCTATACGGATCATAAGAGTCTTCAACACATATTCGATCAGAAAGAGTTGAATATGCGTCAAAGGAGGTGAATTGAGTTATTCAGCGACTATGAGTGTGAGATTCACTACCATCCAAGTAAGGCGAATGTAGTAGTTGATGCCTTAAGTAGGAAAGAGTGAGTGAAACCTAAACGTGTACGAGCAATGGCTATGATCATTTAGTCCGGATATAAAAGAATGATACTGGCAGCCCAGAGTGAGGCGTTTAAGGAAGAGAACACGCCAGCAAAAAGATTACACAGATTAGACCAGTAGATGGAAAGGAAAGAAAATGGGAGTTTATACTTTATGGATCGCATATGGGTTCCATTAGTGGGAGATGTAAGAATCATAATCATGGACGAAACTCATACGACTAGGTACTATGCGCATCCGGGAGCGGATAAGATGTACCATGATCTTTAAGATATGTATTGGTGGCCGGTTATGAAGAGGGATATCGCTACGTACGTTAGCCAATGTTTAACTTGTTCGAAAGTGAAGGCTGAGCATTAAAGGCCTTCGGGCTTAGTCCAATAACCAGAGATACCCGAGTGGAAATAAGATAACATCACTATGGATTTTATCATGAAGTTACCTAGGTCGAAGAATGGGCATGATACTATATACGTAGTAGTCGACAGACTGACCAAGTCAGCTCATTTTTTGGCGACACGTGAGGATTACAGTATGGAGAAGTTGGCAAGGCTGTACATTGATGAGATCATCGCACGACATGGAGTGCCTGTGTCAATTATTTCAGATCGAGATGGACGGGTTACATCATGTTTCTGGCAAACATTACAGAAAGCCTTAGGGACGCGATTGGATATGAGTTTGACTTATCATCCTCAGATGGATGGACAAAGTGAGCATACAATTCAGACATTGGAAGATATATTAAGAGCGTATGTGATCGACTTTGGTGGCAGTAGGCATGTCCACCTACCGTTAGCTAAATTATCTTATAATAATAGTTACCTATGTGCACCGTTCGAAGCTCTGTATGGAAGGAAATGTAGGTCACCCGTCCTATGGACTGAAATTGGAGAAAGTAGGTTAATTGGACTGGAATTGGTGCAAGAGACGACTGATAAGGTAGTCTTCATAAAGGAAAAGCTCAAAGCGGCGATAAATCATCAAAAGAGCTATGCTGATAATAGGCGCAAGCCACTAGAGTTCGAGGTTGGGGATCGAGTGTTACTAAAGGTGTTGCCTTGGAAGGGCGTGATACGTTTTGGAAAGAAAGGTAAGTTGGCATGAGGTATGTAAGACCATTTGAAATCCTTGAAAGGATCAGCCATGTAGCTTATCGGTTAAGATTGCCCGAAGAGTTGAGTAGTGTGCACGACACATTTCATGTGTCAAAATTGAAGAAGTGTTTGGCGGATGAAAATCTACATGTGCCACTAGATGAGATCAAAATTGACAAAACCCTTCATTTTGTAGAGGAACCCATAGAAATTATGGACCGTGAGGTTAAGAGTTTGAAATGTAGGAAGATTCCAATCGTTAAAGTTCGTTGGAATTCAAAGTGTGGCCCTGAATTCACGTGGGAATGTGAGGACCATATGAAAGCTAGGTATCCCTAATTGTTTACTGACTGTGCTGTTGAACCTACTAGAGAAATTTTGGGACAAAATTTCCTTAAGGTGGGGATACTGTCACAACCGTGACTTGAGCAGGTTAGTTAAACCTTTAGAGTTGACTAAAGTATTTATGTGTGTTATAATTGTGAGCTAATGTGATCTTAAGTGCGTATTTGATATCAATCCGTGATGCGAGTTCATCTTATTGTGATTGAGTTGTGGTTTTAGTAGCTATTTTATTTCGTTCACATTTTGTGACTATGGAAATGATGGCATGATTGTATGCGTTATCGTGTTATTTGGTAAATAATTGTAGTATGAGCGTAAAGAGAATATAGTGTGTTCCTAGGGATGAATTAAGTCTAGTATTTAAATTAGTTAAGCATTAATATTTCTAATTTAGGAAAGTAATATATGAAATGAAATTTATAAATAGTAAGTTTAAAACTAGTTTTTATTTAAAAGGTTTACTAAATTAATAAAGAGGTTTTTTTTATAAAAATAACAAAATAAGGGTAATTATACATTTAATAATAAATTTAAAAGAATAAAAATTATATATATATATATATATATATAGGGGGACTTTCTTTTCAGAACCATTCTTAGTGCGAGAACTGACAGAACCACAAAAAACAAACAACTTGCAGCCTTTAAATATAAAAAAAAATACTTTAAAAATCATCAATAATCGTAAGAATCCACCTAGTTCTTCAGGTAGCATCATGGAAACTTTTCCTTTCTTTCACAAAAACCTTTGCACCACTAGTCCAACTATTGTTGTTGCACACCTTATAAGATCATACATGCACACCTTCAAAGAAAAAAATTTGTATTTCCATGTTTCTTAACATAATTCTTTAGAACAAACTATTTCTTTTAAAACATTTATGTTGTTTTTGAACATATGTGCAAAAAATATAATATTGAAGGCGGGTTGCATGCTGTTTTTGGTGGTTCTGTCAGTTCTTCGCACTATGTATGGTTCTGAAAAGAAAGTTCACTATATATATATATATATATATAACTTTAATATATTCTATATATTCAATATATATAGATATTATTATACTATATATTTTTCTATAAATATATATATATATGGGCCCGGTTTTTAAGAAGAAAAGAAAAAGAAAGGAAAGTTTCAAGTCTAACACAAATAGTATTAGATAAGATTAGAAAATTAGGTTTAGCCTATAAGAAGAAGAAAAATATATTTTTTTGATCAAGAATTAAGTGTGTTGATTCAAGTATAATCGTTTAAAGGTTTTAGGTATGATCTACAATCTCATTTTTGTTTAATTCTTCTTATATTAGTAACATTGATTGATGGATAATTAGGGTTTATAACTTTCTGTAATTTAATGATATTAAATCATGTAGGATCGTTTGTGGATAAATTAGAAGCGTATTTGTGTAATTGGTTAGGTTTAGAACGCGTTAGAATTGAAATTAGGGTTTGGCAGAATTTTAGGTCATGTTAATCGAATGATATCTCATTGATAAAAACAAGTTTTGGAATGAATCTTATGCCTAAAATTAAGTTCAAAGAGTCTAGTTTTCAAAAAGTCCAGCCCCAAAAGGTTTTGAGGTCGGGAAGTTAGCCAAATAATTTTTAAAAAAAAGTTGTCGAAACAGTAAATTCGGGTTAGATTTAGGTCTGATTTCGGGGAGTAAAACCCCTACTTAGAAGTTGAATCTGGATTAGCCAAAAATGTGAGGTCATATTTTATATGTCTATTAACTCCGGCTCAAAGCAAAACTCTTAAAAAAATTTCTAAGTATTTTTAGAAAAATCAAACTTTTTGGTGTGCGTTCAGATCCGAATTTGAGCACTTTGTGATGTTGAATTTTTATGAAATAGTTAGACTCAATATTATTTTTTCTAAAAAATCACAGTAGTTCATAACATATTGGGAATGTAGGGAATGCAGTAGGGAAAAGCAATTTGATGATTTAGTATTTTATTTATAGTCATGAAGTGACTACAAAATTCTGCCAAAAAGTTGGAAAACTCGAATAAATGGATTAAGGGTATTAGGATAAGTAAGGTATGGGAAGTGTGGTAAAGGGGTTTATAATCATAATATAGACATTTTTTATAGTAAGCCATCAATTGATTGTTACATCCACTTGGGGTTTAGCCTAATTGCTCTGTAACACAGTTTGTTTTATTGTGTTTGGTTGATTGCGTAAGGAATTTGAGAAGTAGCTGTTGCATAGGGTAAGTTTCATAGTCCATTTCTTTCGTTTTTTTTTATTTTTGGGATGGAAATGATGCAAATGTTTTGAAATGTTCTATTGCTGTGATTATGTGTTTTAAATGTGTATGGACATTATATGACTATTATATGACTATGTGTTATATATGGATATTGATTGGGATCGGATGAGTATGCCTACTCAGTGTTATTTGTTTTATTGATTTGGATTGATGAGTACGCCTACTTGGTGTTACTTATGATATTAACTGGGATCGGATGAGTATGCCTACTCAGTGTTGGTTATGGTACCATGGTATCGGAAGGGTACGCCTACCCAGTGTGTGAATGTGTTGATTTGATTGTGTTGCATGCTAGCATAGGATTGATAGTTCATTATTGTCCTACCTTGTTTTGTTAGTCATAGTGAAAATGAGTTTAATTATGTGTCTAAAACCTATGACTCTCACCAACATATTTGTTGACGTTTTAAGCATCATTTTCAGGTGAGCATCTTAAGGAAAGTAAAGTTAGGAAGCTTGGCTAGTGAGACCGTAAGCTTGCATGCGGAGTTTATCTCTTAGTTTTAATTTCGTACTTAGTTTGAATTAATACTTTGAATGTTGATTGACTGTTTAGGTTTTGAGATATTTCGTTTATGTCTTTGTATCGGCGTGACTCTTTTACCTCAATACTTAGTCCCTTTTTTCTTGTGTTAGGATTGTCATGACCTTTTTGTCCTTTTTTGTTTAGCTTAATGCATTGTAGTTCCCTTCATTGTTGACACTATTGTGTTGTGATGATACCCATGACGTTACGCCTCCTGTTTCCGCCTTGGCGGTGTGTGACATTTAAGGTCATACAAAGGATTGGGGAGGTGGCTTATAAGCTGGAACTTCCTAGTAATTCCCAAATACATAATGTTTTTTATGCGTCTCAATTGAAGAAATGTAGACACCTCAGTCCTGATCAAGCTTGTGGGAAATTACCACCATGTGACCTAAGTGGAGTTTTTCTTGTGGAACCATTGGCAATTCTATATCACATGATGGCTAAGAAGGGCAATGGAATAGAGATTTATGTTCTAGTACAATGTACTAATGGGACAACTGAGGATGCCACATGGGAATTAATAATGAGCTACAACCCAAATTTCCAAATTTTGATTGTACAGCTTAAGGACAAGCTGTTTTCTAAGGAGGGAGGATTGATAAGCCATACCTCAAGTGATAAGCTAGTTACTCTGTTTGGTACGTGAGGAGAACACAAATGGCATATCTACCAGGCGTGTGAGGTGCATGGTGTTTGATTTTACACACATAAAATATAATATAAAATATAATACTTCAAAGAGCAATTAGGAAAATTCCCTAAAGAAAATTCACTCTCAAAAATATATACTATAATATATAGTACGTATATTTAACCAGATAAGTATGATTACCCGGGTCATTTCCCCAACGACTAGTGAAATTTGGTAAGTTATGACTTCTAAATAAAAAAAAACAATTAAAATGGATTATAAAAAACGATTAATCAATTAAACTAAAACGGGAAGCAAATAAGCAAGCCCACTAAATTTTACTCCTAAAAATGTAACTAAATTTATAAACCTAAGATAGGACAAAAGACAATTTTAGGAAGAAGAAAAACATTTTTTTTTTTTGAAATTTTTTTTATGAATTAAAAACTAATGTAATCTAATTAAATCCTAAAAATTTAAAAATATGAAAATAATTGAAATTATATTTTTATAAAATAAAACTAGTAAAAAGAAAATTTTAGAAAAAAGAATTACTATTTTTGTCTTTTTAGATTTTTAAATATGCTTTTTTAAAGATTTAAACTAATTAAAAACTTAAAAATAATAAAAATAATAAAAATATTAATCCTAAAATTTTTATAAAAATTACACTATAAAAAGAAAAAGTGCAGAAATCTATAAAAATTAAAAGCACTAATTATTACTTTTTATTTAAACATTAATTAAACTAATTAAAAGCT